>JAKWJA010001054.1:0-48636 GCA_027704765.1 Solanum habrochaites | reverse complement strand
GCAGGTACATGGGACTCTGAAAGTGTTCCTCGGCCATCAGGACAATGTTCGTGGTGATCATATAAATAACTAACTGACTTGTGACATTGGACATTTGGCAAATAAAACAGCCACAATATCACCATGCTTTCATGTTTTCCTCCCCAAAATGTTGCTTAGGTCACGGTACATCTTGGTTGCAACCCGGAGGGCATCGAAGACTTGAACTATGGAGCCCGTCAGATATTTATCAACAGCGACCGCGGGTACACATACCCTTCCTTATTCCTCAAAAAAAAAACACCTTCCCTCTCCTTGCAACACTTATCGCTCGGACCGGATTAATTTTTCATCGTTACACTGCGTTCCTTAATCTTGTCAAGAAGGAGATCTGGCCCCCACAGCTAAATCCCAATCCTCCCTTCTCATTTACTTCTTCCATAAAGTAATTAGCCCGAGTCTGAACCTCCCTAGCCATGGGCGTCTAGAACTTCAAGGTGGGCCTAGACTTCCCATGCTCCCCGCCTGTCTACTTAAAAGCAGCCGCTACAAAAACATTCGCCTTCCCCGGATGATACAACTATGATGGTCGTAGTCCTTCAAGTAGTTCCATCCATCTCCTCGTCTCAAATTCAAATCTCTCCTCTGATTGAAGACATATTGTAGACTACGATGATCCGTACTAGACCTACACTAACCCAATATAAATAGTGTCTTCAGTGCTGTAATGCCACACATGCGGGGCCAATTCCATCATAGTGGATGTTACGTTCATGTGTGGTTCACCTTTAAGCTGTCTTGAATGCATTAAGTCATCACTTTCCTTTCGCTTGCATAGTCACGCAAGTACCCAAACCCTATAGATGCAGCACAATAAACAATGATCTTACCCTCCACTGGCAAGTAGATAGGGGTGCGATAGTCAACACGGTCTTGAGCTTTCTGAAAATCTTTCCTTCACCTCATCGACCATACAATGAACTTTTGTTAGTCAGTGTCGTCCGTTGGAAGAATAGAAGAGAACCCTACAAATCGCCGGTAAATAACTTGGCTAAACAACACAGCTTCTTATTTCTTACACATTATGGTCTTTACCCAATTCTTCCCCTACTATCTATCCTAGAAGGATCCACCATCCTCCATCCTTGGAACCACGTGCCCCAAGATAGTGACAACTGCATCTAGCGAAAACCTCGCACTTGAACCTTGGCATACAAGCTTTTTCTCCATCAAACATTTCCCAATACCCCATTCTCAAGGCCCTCGGGGCCCTTCTACTCTTGAGTATAATCATTATATCATCATGTAAATTGAGCACAAAGAGATCCGCCCAAATATTACTTAAAAATCCCCGTGCATCAAACTCATGAAACGCAGCAGGGCATTCGTCAAGACCCAAGACAATCAACTAACCAATTCGTACTGCCCATACCCTGGTTATAAAGCAGTCTGGCACATCTTGTTGCCCTTAATTTCATGTATGATAACCGATCTCACGCCAATCTTAGAGAAGACCCCAGTACACCTTGTACTGATCGCAACAAGTCATCAGCGATGAGAGGATACTTGTTCTTTATGGTGACCTTGTTCAACTTCCGGTAGTCGATCATTATTATGCACCTCCGAAAAACTCCCATCGTTCTTCTTTGCAATTCTTCACAACCAAAACGGAGCACCCCAAGGAGATGGCACTTGGTCCTGAATGCAAGCCTTTGCTCAACAACTCTGAAATTTGGGCTTTTTAATTCTCTACTCCGCGGGGGACATTCTATACGGGGTATAGAAATGGGCTAGTACCCGTTACACTCAACGTATCACATTACCACCGTTACCTACTTGCGTCAATTTAATCCCCTTTTATCTGGCCTGGCCACATACCACTCAACACCGATCACATATCACTAAACCACCTGCAGAAGTCACAACACATCAAGAACTCACGGGACCACCGAACCGACTCATCGAAGGTACTGGGTAGTGTCTCCTCTTGAGATTGTCTGTGCGCCACTACCAGATAAGCTAAACATCCTTTTAACTAACCAGTTATTAGCACGAAGAAAGGAGATTATTATTCACCCGTACCGGCTGGAAGTGTAGTCACGCCTCCCCACCACCTAATCCAGTATCGTCCCAGCTTGGCGACGCACCCACCCTGCTGCTTACTTAGCATTATTTCACACCAAGATCGCAAAATTTTGTCGGGCCAGCCAAGTCATACCCAGAATTCACACTCAAAATCGACACCATTTCTACGATACCCAAATCTTACTAAGTTTTTCCTTCCCCCCACACCAAAGTTCACCAGACAAGACCTATATCCCTTCTCCAACTACCACCAGCCTCACCCACCGAAGTAAGAACCTCGAATTAGGTGCCGTATGCAATTAATACTTCACAATTACCCACTCTATACACTTAGCAATGAAGGAAGATACTAAGAAAAGGTGGATCCCCATGATCAAACATATGGAAGCCATGCAATCACCAAACCAGAAGATTACCATTGAAAACCACATCAGATGTCTCCCGTCCTTTTCCGATCTCCCAAGGTGAAAGCTAACAATGGGCCCTTTTGTGTTTGTCCTCATTGTCCCTACTATTGTGACTGTGTCGGCTCCTCTTTGCCCACACTCCCACCCCAGGCCCCCGCGTTTTGTTGACACCCTTACTTCGGCCACCACTCCCTCCAGAATAATGTGCCTCTGCCTGACACCTCTACCTCTACTATTGGGGGTCTATACCTGTTTTGGACAATCCTCCTAATATGTCCAGTCTCCCCACTCCATAACACTCTCTAGATTCAACCCGCCTGGTCTCTCTGAGAACTGTTGACCGGTCTGAGGTGGACCCCCAACTACTTCTGTGTGAGATCTGAATGGGTCGACACTAAGTAACCTCCGGAACCCTGTCCTCTAGAGTAAGAACATAAACACTCACCCCCCCTTGTTCGAAACCTCTTTGATGTCGATGCCATGGTGAATTCATCTGGCTTCACTCCTTCCACCTCTACTAGCATCTACTACCCTGCTGAAAAGATTCGCGGTGGCGCTACTTGTAAATATAATTCGCCAACTCTGATCTCACCCCCAATTCCACAAAACGCGAATCCGCTCTTGTGGACTGTAACAAATTTGGTGGCATATCTGGATAGTGCACGAAACTGAGCCTCATATGCATGTGATTGGACATCCTACATTGTTCTGCTCAAGAACTCGTCCCTTTTCCTATACCTCAAAGTCCGGAGGATATACTTCTCCATAAACCACTAGAGATTAGGCCCAAGTCATAGGTGTGCCTCTGTTGGTTGACCTGTTCAACATGTTACCGCGCCACCCCAGTTAACATTTTGGCGTTTCCCTTTGAACTGTTAGCCTCACGACCTCAACACAAACCGTTATACTATCCCATCTTGTGTAGTAGCTCATAACAGTCAACCAGAAAATCGTTAGCAATCCTAGATCTGCACCTTGAAACTGAGTTTAATTCAAGAACTTAACTGAAAAGTTATGTTGATCATTTGTCATTATAGGCCCCAAGTAGCAGCGTGGACACGTGCCTATGTCCTATGAGGCATCCCTACGAGGAGCCATGTGTCCTGGCATGTTGACTTCCTGAAATAGGAGGTGTTTGGTGCAAAGAAAACACTGAGGTCCCTGACCCTGATCATACAACTCCACTAAGATAGCGAGAACTGATTGACATTTCTGGGTTAGGTAGGGGTGGCAATTCCCCATTCCTGCAAATGTTCATTCTCCCCATCCTCCCCCTTTCTCTAATTACTTCCTCACTTGGTGGATTATTCAACCGCCCTAGTACCAGATAGGCTAGGTCTTGTCCTCTTCCTCTAGAGGACGTCCTCCCCGACCATCAAATAACCCGGCCGTCTGCCACTTTTTTCACTTACGAGCTAACAAAACAAGCCACAGTGGCTGGCTCGATGCATCTTGTCTTGCTTGATGTTGATGTTGGCGTAGTCGTTGCCTAGTTTCTAACCATCTGCGAAATAGAGTGAAGATGGTCAGATACCAGTTGTATCCCTAGAAAATACAAATTTGGATCCAAGTAATAGCACAAAGAAAGAACAAAGAATGGAATTTTCTAAAGTCTTATGCCTCTCAAGAGAAAGTAAAGGCTCCCCCTAACGTTCTTTAAGACTCTACTTAGAAGACACTGTGTTGTGTGGATAGACCTCGAACCTAATGCTCTGATACACGTCCAAGTTCATTTGTGTCACGCACCCCCAAATCCTGGATCATAGACTGAACCAACCACTATACCCCCTTGTGAGCGAACCAACCAATCTAACCTTCACCATTTCAATTAATATCACATAAAGCAATGCGGAAGACTAAACTCTAATCAAAGACAGTTAATTCAATAACTTTCTACAATTCAACATCTATTATTTCCCAACATCTGGAAAGTCATCACCACAAAACATCTATGATCAAATTACTAAACTAAGAGTATTCTAAGAAGCTAGAAACGAAATATATGCTATCTAATGCGAACCTTCAAGGAATCCAGACATGAGGAAGGAGATCCAGTCCAAGCTAGAAGCATTAGCTCACCTTAAGACCGTTGTGACGAAGACTGGCTAAAGTAACTGTTGAGTCACGATGACGACACGTTTGCTGCATACCACCATATACAAAGAAAACATAAAGTAGGGTCCAGTACAACCAACAAAGGATGAGTAGGTCTCAATCGGCCAACTCAAATAGAAACGGCAATATATCTCAGATAACACATAAAATCAACTGAATCTCTTAAGCATGTTGATAGAAACAAGTACAATACATCATTTATAGCATCACTGACACATTCTGTGAGGACTCAAGCCTCCTACCATACTCCGTTGGGAGACATGTTCTTTAATGTAGTATATTAGCAATCTTCAGATTCATTATCTTTATTCCTCTTGTGGTTTCGGTATGTGACACTCCGATCCTCTACTTACTATGTGTCGGAACTGACACTCTGTCCCCTACATCTACGTTTCGGTTCGTGACACCCTCCCCTAATCTATGTGTCTGTAACGTGACACTACGATCCCTCTACATCTACGTGTCGGTTCTGACACCCTTCCCACTATTCTATGTGTCGGTACGGACACTCCCCATCCCCTACATCTACTTGTCGGTTCGTACATAGAACACCCGTACCACTAATCTATTGTCCCGGTACGTGACACTCCGATTCCCCTACATCGACTTGTCGGTTCGGACATGACACCGTCCCACTTCAATTCTAATGTGTCGGTACGTGGACACTTCGATCCACTATCTCATTCTATTAATTCATCAAGCTTCTTTTTCTACAAGGCGTCTCATCTCATCACATTTTAGTTCATCACCTGCTTTTATATCAGGCATCATCATTAACAGCGATTAGGTTTTTCTCAGACTTGGGATTATAGCTTCATCATAGCTTTTTTTTCAATCACAATCAGATATATATAAAATATCACATCATGCATACACACAATTAGCATAAAGAAGACTCTATAATACGACCCAACACAATATCAATCGCTAGTAGATTAATACGAATAAGTGTAAAACCATAACTACCACCTTCCACCGAAGATTCGTGCTCCGCAAGAATCGTTCTTCTCAAAATCGTTGCTGATCCTCGTCGTTTCCCTCTCTCTCTCTACTTGTTCTCTTCGGCTTTTTCATCTCCTTGTTTCTTTCTATTTTTCTTTTCAAACCCTCTTTCTTTACTAATTAACATATAATTGTGTAAAAGATGGCTCTAATTAACCCATCTATTAATTAAGGTTACCTCTGTTACACACTCCCAATAATTAGACTTATTAACATTACCCCTCTAACTTTAATTAAAGAAGGAATAGTCCAAAACGCCTAAAACTAATAAAGATTCGACCCATACTGATTGCGCAACTGCGCGGCCCTCGTGCTGCGATGGCCGTCCGTGCATGTCCGTGCAGGGGCGCAGAGAGTGGATTTCCACTTCAGACTCCTGTGCTGTCCCGTCCACACCTGTGCCGTCCGTCCCAAGCCTGTGACGGTCCGTCCTGCCATTTCGTTACGAAGTTCATAGAGTCGATTGTTCAAGTACCCACTTTTCAGATTTTCCAAGTGTTTTGGAAACGAGAACCCTGCAACGGTCCGTCGCGCCCATGACTCCGTCGTGGGTGTCCGTCGCCTCAGCCTATTTTTTCAGAAATAAAATCCTGCCTGCTCAAAACGACTAAACAGTCTTTACAGAAATATATTCACTTAAAACATCACGGACTAAACTTAGCATATTATTGATCCTTAATTTACATGATTAGAATAAATTTATGCAATTACAAGTTCATAATTTCACTCGATACTCATCATTAAAGAAAAATAATTGTTAAGAACTCCAGCACCACATACCATCAACATGATCTCTAACCTATTTAACTTTGTAATCGAAAAGGATACTAAGGAAGGGAAGTTCGACGAGAATGACGGGGACAACACTAGTTTTAATTATCTTGTGAATCATTAGAAGGAAAACAATATTGTAGAATGAATTCCAGAAGAGTAACCCATACCTTAAGTATAACTTAATCTGCGAAGATCATCTTGAATGAAAACTTGGAGAAACCTTGAAATCGCCTAGGAGAATCAGTGGAATTTTTTATTTTTCTACCCTTCGCTTGCTTACTTTATGCGTCCCTTTTCTTCTTCTATAATGAGTTTGGAACGTGATTTTAGGTTTTAAAGAATGATCTTAAATTATAACAACTTAGTTTAATAGAAGTTTATTTATTACACTAATTAACCGACTTGCCAAAACTTCCCTTACTAAGTTGGACTAAACATAGAGAACATAACACTTAGTGACAATCTTGAAATTGGTGTTTGACTATGGTTTGGGGTGTCACATTTTGACTTTTATTAACCAATTAAACCTTTAATTTAATTATTAGACACCTAGGTAATTATTAAACTACCCTTAATCATTGACATAAAAATTAACCCCTTTGGATGACCTCCTAAGGTGCTGTACGGAGTATGTTCTTGAGTTCTACTGGATGTTATTGTAAGCATTTTATTTTGATTATCAAGCTGAATTATTTAAAGTGCTAATTCAATTACTTAGTTACGCAAGTAATTACTGAAGGTAAACCCTTAAGTCGTTTGGACCATATCCATCCTTTGAACCGTCCTAGGTAATTTACTGTGTTGTTTCTTGTTTTAAACCGAAATTTTAAATTGCTTCGTGATTTCAAGTTTTGTCCCCTTTTTTAATTATTAATTAATTATAATATGGTATTACTAACGTATCCCCTATGTATTTTTAGGACGCATAACTAACTATTTGGAACAGATCCTAGGTTAGGTACTAGTTTTTCCGCTTTTCTGTCATAACAAGAATCTAAATTTCCTTTTTTAAGTTTCCGGTTTATCTCTCAAATTAATTAATAATTGCTAAATTAATTAATTAATTCATCTAGGGTAGTTAATACAGTTACCCCTAAGTTGTTAGGATCATAACTAACTTTTTTGACCATCCTAGGTAATCTTTAACTAGTACTAGGTTATGGCTACTACCCGTTTTTTTGGTACTAGTGTCGGTGTGCACTAATGGTACAATTAGGTTGTTCCTATGTAATTTAATTCTAATTTATGCAGTATTTAAGTCTAGAATTCAAAAAAAGGAATAGGAGGTTAGTCCCCACATGGAATGTTCCCGTGTGCACATTTTCCCCCTAACGACCCCTAACAAAATCGGTTAAGGTGGTCCCCCTCCTTGGTAGCTTCTTCACATGTCCTGCACATCTTGCTTTGATATGGGTTTTGGGTTGATGAATTTCCTAAGTAACTATTTTTAAGGTTCATTTGGAATGTCTAATTATTTTCCCAAGATCCTCACTATGTCCTTGGGCACTCCGCACTACTTAATCTACATTTATTTTTAAATGGTTATGTACTTGGTTTCTAGCTTGGAATTTAATTCTAGTACTTTATGTTCTATAGTGTACAAAATATTTTTCCTTATTTAGGGTCTTCTATAACGTAACAATATTGAAAATCATCTTGTATTTGGGTGTGACAACCCCAAAAGTATATTTCTTAATTTGTATCTGGAAAATTTGCTAATATCCCTTAAACAATTTTTCTATACTATGTCAAATATTTCTTAATATTGGTCCTTTGGGGTGCCTATGTAACCCATGATAATTAATCCTCGGAATCCAGGGCTCTTCATTAGACTATGATTTAGCCGAAATTTCCATTTATCCCCATCAAGGACCGTCTTCCAGAATGACACCTTCCCGTCCGCCAAAGAGGCCACGGTGACTTTCAAAATTTACTCTATCCTGCTTAATGTTTCTATTTTGTGACATATCTGCTTCACACTTATTTTATGCTTCATAATAATCAAGCTTGTCTGAATCTTCATATTTGAGATTGAGAAATTTCGATTCTCCATACCCTTAACTTAATGCACATCACAAATCATGGCAATACAGAAATAAGGCCTAGGTTTACCAAAAACAGCAACATAAAATGTAACATAACTTCGTTTTCTCACATAGTGTTATTATAAGTTATACGATGAGGGCCTTACCACACCAAATCCACTAAAGCACTTAAACTTAAAGTTTCTTTAACATAAACCAAACTTGGGAAGAGCATATCTAACATCTTTTGTCCTTAAGACATTAAACCTTAATAACGCCCAACTTAATTTGAGGACAATGCTTTATGCCTGATACCTCTCTAACGTACCTATTGTCCTAACATTTTCTCCTATAGAGTAGTAACAGAAAGGTTCATGATAATCGCAGCAAGTAAGTCAAATGATTGCCACAAAATGAGTTCCATAGACACAGGCAGATCCCGGATCTAATAATGCATAACAGGAAATAAGAACAGAAGTGACATTATCCCACATCTGCGAGTTTAGTCTTTCTTTGTTGCTATCTTCCTTTCCACGCATAGAAACAGGTTTATCTTTTGGGGTTTCGGCTACAGCATAAGGATTTGTCTAGGCTGAGCAATCTACCTTGGACTGTTCGATTCGAAACCACGCCCAATTCTCGTTTTAACCCAACTATTTTCAAATGAATCTTATTACCCCCCCTGTTTCTATAGTCTATTATATTCATAACACTTAATGAAGCAAATCCATGTCCGAGCCATAAAGTCTAGGAGTTTGTAATGCAACCAATTTCCTTCTCCTCCTCTCAATACTCATCATATGCTTTCAGACTTACCTGCCTTCACCTTCTGTCACGACCCAAAAGGGCCTCGACTGGCACCCACACTTATACCTTACTATGTTAGCGAACCAACCATCCACTTCCCCCAACGTTTCACAATAATAACAAAATATATTTCGAAGACTAAAACTCATTATGCAAATAGTTAAATAACTTATAAAAACTCAATACTATTTATTTCCCAAAACCCTGAAGTCATCACCACAGAACAATCTATCCTCAAATTACTAATCTCAGAGTAATCTAAGAAGCTAAAATAAGTAAAAAGCTAGGCGATCAGAATCTCAAGCATCAAGACCTGACTAGAAGATCCAGTCCCAAAGCGAGAAGCAATATCTCAGCCCTGAAATCTGGCTTGATGAAGACTGCTAGAGTTTGCGGCTTAGTTGAAGACTATGGCACGTTGCTGCACTCCACACCTGACAAAGAGTACAATACAGTAGGGGTCAGTACCTAACCTAATTACGATTAGGGTATCATCGGCAACTCAAATAGAAAACAATATATATCTCAAATAATATCATAATCAACTCCATACTCCATGTATCACCACAAGTTTCTATAATCATTCATAAGCACCGCCAAGTTTTTCACCCATATGACTCAGCCCCTATGCCTACCCCCCCCCCCCCCATTTGGGAAGTAGGTTCATTAGATTGAGTTATATTAACACTTTCATTCTTATGTTTATTTTCTCTCATGTTCGGTATGTGCACTCCGCTCCATATACTATCCATGGGGTCGGAACGTCGACACTCCGATCCCCAAATTCTATGTGCGGTTTCGTGACACCCGTCCCCTAACTTCTAACGTGTCTTCGTGACACCCGATGCCCCTAATTCGAGTGTCGTTCGTGACACCCGGATCCCTACTTCTACGTGTCGGTTCGTGACACCCGATCCACTACTCTCATCACTTTATTTCATCAAGCCGTTTTTTATACAAGGCATCATAATCTCATTAACAAGGCCGGTTTTGGGTTTTTCAAGATTTAGGATTCAAATACCTTCATCATGCTTATTTGTATCACCAGTTTTGTAATCACATTCATACAGTATACAATTAAAGCATATAAAGGGTTTTTACATACTACCCAATACTATCATTCGCTATTATGAGTTTTACTACGATAGCATAAACCCTAACTACCTCCACCGAAGATTCTTGATCAAGCAAGCAAATCCTCAAAATCTTTGCTATCCTCTCCGTTTGCCTCTTCTCTATGATCGTTCTCCCCTCTCTTGTTCTTTCTATTTTTTCTTATTCCCAAACCCCTCTTCTTTAAACCCTACCTAGTATAGAATTAGTATAAAAAGATGTATAAGAAATAACCCACTTTTATTTAAGTGGGGTTTTTTTTTTTCTCCTCCTTTAACCCCACGTAATTGATTATTAATCTTAACCACTAACTTTAATAATTATAAAGAAGGAATAGTCCAAACACGCCCCTTAAAATTTTTAACATAAATCCACCCAAGTCAGGGTAACGCAGCCTGTGTCGCCCTCGTGCTGCGACTGTCCTTCCTTCTTCTCTCCGTCACCAAGTTCAAGACTCCAATTCATTAAACAGTCTGTGACAGCCCTTCATGCTGAAGACGGTCCTTCCTGCCACCCCGTCGTACTTTCAGAGAGAGATCTCATACCCAAATTCGAAATTCTAAGTGTTTTTGGAACCCTTGACAACGGTCCTCCGTGCTATGACGGTCCCGTCGTGGGTCCGTCTGACTCCGCCACTTGTTCCGAGAAATAATTTGCTGCCAAAACGACTCATAGGTCATTACAATATATACTACTTACCCATCGTTCGTCCTCGAACGATCATAAGAAGAAAAACAAGGGCAAAAAAAAGGAGTAACCTTCCTGACTCTGTAAACAGTGAGGGTTCTTTCTTGCATATCAGCCTCCTTCTATCATTGGACTCTTTCACTGGTCGATTCTTCCATGAACTTTGATGGAATGCAATCTCCCGTAATAATTAAACTTGCAAATTTCCTCCTTTATAGAATGCAACAGGCCCTCCTCATAGGTAAATTTTCATCAAGCAGAACTGAATCCCACGAATATGTAGTTTTCCATCCCCATGTACTTTTCAGCATACCCACATGAAACACCGGATGCCCCCCTGACAGCCCCTTGAGGCAAGGCTAATTAATCAGCCACCCTCCCCCTACTCTCTTAGTATTCGAATGGTCCAATAACCTTGTGCTTAGCATCACCTCTTTTACCAAACCCGATCACCCCTTCATGGGCGAAACTTTCAGCGCCTTGCTCACCCCCACCCCTCCAGAACTCCAAGTCCCTACCTTTTTCTATCTGCATACTCCTTTTGCTCTTTGGCCGCTAAAAGCTTTTCTTGAATAGGATTTCCACCTTCTCTAATGAATCCCTCAAAAGTCAGTACCAACCCCCCCAAGGTCTCACCCTCCAAATGGCATCACCACCATGAGGAGACCCATCTCTTCCCATACAATGCTTCAAAGAAGCCCTATCAATTCTTGAGTATATGCTCTTCTTCTATGACACTTTCCCGCTAAGGTAAGAATTATCCCAATGACCACCAAATGCAGCATGCAATGTTCTCCAAACTTAGAAGTAAACTGCCTACCTCATTCTGATTTGATGGACAGTGGAACTCCATTCAATCGAACCAGCTCTGCGATATAAAGTTTTGGCTAAATTTTCTGCATTGTAAGTCACCCTTGACGGAATGAATGATCCAGACTTAGTTAACCTATCCCCATTACCTAATAGAATCAACTTTCCCAATGGTCCTTTGAGACGCACCACTAAGTCCATTGGCAATCCTTTCCCACTTCCATTCGAATTGTGGCATGCTCTGAAGTGTTCCTCCTCCGGGCCTCTGGTGTTCAATATTTACTTGCTGACAATTCGGGCATTTGGAAACAAATCACAATGTCAACGCTTCATTCTACTCCACCCAAAAAATGTTTCTTTAGGTCACGATACATCTTGGTTGCTCCAGGATGCATAGAATATCCTGAACTATGTACCTCTTTAGAATTGTGTGGATCAAATCATCACACGGGAACACTTCCTTCCCTTAATCCCAAAACACCTTCCTTATCCATTAGTTGCTTTCTTTAAAACCTCTCCTCGCAACACATTATCTCGATCGAAATTAGTTTCTCATCAGTACAATGCTTTCCCCTTAATTTTTGTCAAGAAAGGAAGATCTGCCTCCCACTGGCCAAATCCCCCCTTCTCATTTACTGTTTCAAACCTATAATGTCATTAGCCAGAGTCGAACCTCGCTAGCCAATGGGCGTCTAGAGCTTGCACGTGAGCTAAACTACCCATACGTCTCCTCCCAGCTTTTCTACTTAAGGCGTCTTCCACACATTACTTTTCCCGGGTGATACAAGACGGGACATATCTAGTCCTTCAGTATTCCATCCACTCCTTCCTCTGTCTCAATTCATTCAATCTTTAGGAGTAAACATAATGGGGCTACGATATTCCGGATAGCTTCCCCTAACCCCCATATAGATAGTGTGTCCATTGCTTCATGCAAACACTACCGCAGCCACTCAATCAGGGTCGGATACTACGTTCATGTGGCCTTTATTGCCTCGAAGCATACGTCAACGTTCTTTCTTCTCTTTTGCATTAGCACTGCACTCCAAAACTGATAAGAGGATCATCACAATACACATACGAAGTTCTTTACCCTCTACTGGCAAGGTAGGATAGTTGCGGTCGTCAGCAAGGTCTAGAGTTTCTGAAGCTTCCCTCACAATTCCTCCCGACCAGACAAATGGAAATTCCTAGCTTAGTCATTTCGTCATTGGGAACGCATAGAAATATCCCTTTACAATCGACGGTTTGTTAGCTGCTAAACCCAACAAAGTCTCCTATTTCCTTTATCCGACACATTAGTAGGTCTTACCCATTTCTCAACTGTTTTCAATCTTAGAAGGATCCCACCCATCACCCCCTCCTTATAAACCACGTTTCAAGAAAGAACAAACTGAATCTAGCCAAACTCACACTTTTTGAGAATTTGGCATAAAAGCTTTTTTCTCCCTCACATTTCCACATCATTCTTCTGCACTGCTACTCATGTTTCCTTCTTACTCTGGGAGTCTAATCAGTATATCATCAATAAATACGATCACAAGAGATCCAGAATGTCTTAAAAATCCCGTTCATCAAGCTCAATGAAATTAGCGGGCATCCGTTAGTCCAAAGGACATTACAAAAGTCATATGCCTGACCTTGTTCAGAAAGCAGTCTTTTGCACATCTGCTGCCGTATCTTCAATTGAATGGAAACAGACATCAAATCACTCTGGAGAAGAAACAAGCACCTTGTACTGATCGAACCATCATCATTTGCAGGAAGAGGAATACATGTTTCTTAGACAGTTACTTTATTTATTTGCTGGTATCTATGCAACTCCGAAGACTTCCATCTTTCTTCTTCACAACACAAACAGGAGCACCCCAAGGGGATGCACTCGGTCTAATCAACAATCTTGCCCTAACATTCTTGAAGTTGGGCTTTTATTTCACTCCTTAACTCTGCTGGAGCAATTCTATAAGGGGGTAATGGAAATGGGCGAGTACCCGACTCCAATTTCAATGCAAAAGTCCAAAAATATCCCTTGTCCTGTTGGTCATACCAGGAGGTCTGGCAGGGAACAATCATCTAGAAATTCACGAACTCTAACCGAAACCGACTCAATATCGAAGGTACTTGGGCAGTATCATTCCCCTTCGGTGTGCCAAGAACGCTAAACACCCTTTACTAACCATTTTCTTATCACGATAAAGGAGATGATACGAATTGGGTGGAAGTGTAGTTACCCTCCCATACTAACAGATCCTGTCCCAAGGCTTGCCCACATTACAGTTTTAGCATACAATCTAAAGTGCAAAATTTCGAGAAGCCAAGTCATACCCAGAATTGACATCAAATCCCATTTCTAACGATGACCAAAGTCTACATGTGTATTGCTCCCCACAAAAGTCACCAGAAAAGACCTATATAACCTTTTCAACTATCACAGACCGCCTCCCCACCGGATAGAAACAACGAATAGGGCTTCAAGCAATCACAATGTAAGATTAGACAGCAGCAAATGAGGAAGATACATATGAAATGTGGAGCCAGGATCAACTCTACAAAAGTCGCAATCACAAACAAGAATTACCTGTATAACAACTCTGATGCCTCCGCTTCAGACCGCCCAGGGAAGCGTAATCAATGGGCCTCTATCACCTGTCTGTCCCGTTGCCCCTACCATGTTTTGTGGTAGTATCTCCATTTTGTCCGTCACCACTCCGGCCGTTTTTGGAAATTGCTTTTGATTTCGGTTTTCGCGCTTTAAATTAATTAATTATGTTTATTAATTAATTTATTAAGTATCCTAGGGTAATTATAATTATCCTAGATTTTTAGTACCTGTAACTAACTCTTTCCGACGATCCAGGTTAGGTACTATGTTATCCCTTCTTTTCATAACTAGAAATCTTAATGTCCTTTAGTTTTGATTTTAGACCTTTAAATTTCAATTAATTAGGGTGCTAAATAAAGTCATTAAGTAACCTATGGTACTTATAAGTCCTCCCTAAGTTTGTTCGACCATAACTAACCTTTTGGACATCCTAGGTTTAGGTTACGATGTTTTCTCTTTTAACTAGACTAGGTTAGTGTGTACCCAATTTTGATCGTAGATTGTTGAGTGCACTAATGGGTCCAATTTGGTTGGTCCTAGGTTATTTAGTTATTTATTAAAGTAGGTTAGAATCTAGAATTGGTAGGGATGTTAGGCCCCACATGGAGTGGTCCCTTGTGCACCTTTTTCCCCCTAACTACTCTAACCGAATTCGGTTAGGGTGGTTCCTTCCTTTGGAAGCTTCTTCACATGTCTTGAAAATGGGCTTGTGTAACAACCCTAAATATGGATATGCTAAGTAATGCCTAATGTATCTAGAATACAAACGAATAGACCGGGTTTACACGGATTGATGCGCGTAGACCCAGACCTCGAAACCCTTGCTACATGCAAGATAACTAAATTGGTGAGTTTTTTAAGCTAGTAAAGGTTGGGTCCAACCATGTAGGACTCTCGAATACAAAGATTTACTCAAAGGAGTCTTTACCGGACTTAAAAAGAGGAAATATTAGGTTTGGAGGGTGAAGGGGTAAAATGGTCTTTTTTCCAGGATAAGGGTAGTATATTAATGACCCTTAATATATACATAACAATTTAATTAGGAAGGTGGAGGGGCATTTTGGGAGAAAGGGACAAATTTTGGCTCTGAAGTAGTCTTTCTCCACAGGGTTCGAACCTAGGTGGAAGCACTGAATTTTACATTGTTGTATTTAAGTTGGTAAATTATGGTTTAATTTATATTTATCATTTTATTATTGATTTAAAATAAAGTAAATCATATTTTTTGATATTAAATGAAAAACTAGTTTACACAAAGTCCGTAACTAGATCCTAATGCAAAGATCCTCTTCTCCTCCTACGCTCATCTCTCTCTCACTCATCACGTCTCTATCACTTCTTACTACATGATTGCTTCTCTGCAACAAAGCTCAAAAACGTAGGTAATCCAATGTTTCTTTACACTTGAAGAACTCACTCAAAAATATATAGTAAACAAAAAAACAAATCACGTAGGCAAACAGAAGATTGTCTGTCGAGGTTATCTTTCCTTTGAGGGGATTTGGAAGTGATTTTTGGAGATGATATTGGGAAGCAAGTCGATATTTGAACGTCATAAAAGGTATGAGTTTTCTTACTGTTGGTACCTTTCCCAAGAGACCCTTAAGGCGCAGCTCAGTCTACTCAAAAACTAGGGTTGTTCCCGTTCTTGTCGAACTTCTTGTCCATTGTATCCCTTTGATCAAATGTGAAATAGGATAGAGAGCATGATATTGGTATGTTTTCTGGTTTTTTCAGTATGATGTTTGATTTTCATGATAATATTTTCTTGATTATGTGTTTGGAATTGTCAGCATGTTAAGTTATATCAACCGAAGGTATGTAAAAAATGATATGTTTTTATTATGTGCGAATGCTTGTGTAAATCATGAGGTGTAAAAGTTGTTTAATATTGTTGGATGAAACGGTACTTCTTTGCTGAATATAATAATAAAAATATTACACTTAAAGATGCACCAAATGATGCACGAAATGCCTTAAGTATTAACGTATGAATGATGATAAAAAGAAGCTTAAAATAGTGAACAAATTTCAAGAATTTGGTAGGTTGTGTTCGGCAAAAAAAAATGGTACAGACTCCAATGAAAAATGAATGTAAAATAAGTGAGATCACTAAATGATTGAACCCAAGACATCCGTAACTGAAATCTACAATAAACTCAAGCAAAGATTAAAACAAAATGGATTGGAAGAGACTAATTTCTAGTTGTTGGAATTATAGTCCTCGGCCAACTTTTTAGAAACAGAGCTCGTTTAAAAAAATTCAATGTTACGGTGAGGTCTTGGCAACGAAACCAGAACATCACAATGGAAATCCCCAAAACTCAAATTGTGAGAAAATCAAGTTAAAATGATGTGGTGAGTGGGGATTTAACCACAACCTCTTGAATGGATGAGAGATTATGAGACAAATAATAGAGAAAGACTGTGAGATTTGGGTATTGAACCCACAATCTCTTGGATAGGGAGAACGTTAAGAGATAATTAAGAAAAATAATGAGGTTGTGGGGAATTGAACCACAACCGCCTCATTTAATAAACGAAAAGGAGAGGAGAAAAAGAGGTAAATACTATGGGGTTGATGGGGAGCGAACCAGGGTCCTCCAATATGAAAAATGTGATAATAAAGTTTTAAGGACTAATATTATGTTGTGCAAGATTTGAAATCGGTTCCTTTCCCAATTCTGTATTGACAGATAAGTCCATACGTAAGTAAATATTTAATGAATGCGGCCTCTAAAGATCTAATCATTATCTTGAATATCTACAGATGCATAGTCTTGTAACAACATAATCTTAGTAAATAGGATCACTTCAGGCCAAACTATGATGAGCCCCATTGCTTGTATGTCTAGACTCATAAGTCTAGCATAAGTTTAAATTTAACTGAACATAAGATAATGGATGAAATGATGTACCCTAAAGGTTAAGTAAGGAGTGTGAAACACACTAAATGGCCTAGTGCCTTGGCATATGATGAATAACATCACGTAAATGGGTGGAGTTTAAAAGAGCAAATGTTCTAATGTTTTAATTTCAGTGGGGTGGTGACAACATGATATTAGTCTAATGTAAATATTAGAGGCATCTCGAATGTGCCTATAACATGTTCCAAAACGTACTTCACCTATGAGGTGGACATCAATGAGAGTACCATTTGTATGAACACTCAATGAAAGTAATTGAGATACACACTTAAATATGATGAAATGAGAAATCATCTACTGAGCTATGATTCTCATACTTGAAGCCATCTCCATGACGTATGAAGTTTGAATGTAAAAGGAACTTTATACTGTGCACCGATAGACTAGCTATGAGCTTTGATGCCTTATATCGGGAAGGGCGGAGGTTCACGTAACTCTCATAAGATGACACTGTCCGGCATGCAGGGGTCTCCTTATATTTCATAGTCTTCGAACCTATACTTCCAATATAGGGATCTGGCGGGGTTCAATTACCATGTACGCTAGCATATTTTGGGTCACTCCGGCCGGTGATTCCACCTCTTTTCATGCGGGGTTTCAATGAAAGGATTTTCGTGATGCTCACATGATCTATGTCGGTTAAGTTAAAGTTCCCATTATTGAAGTCAACTCAATGATGCCACATAATGGAATGACTGATCCAAGTCATATAGGATAAGAAATCAAAGGTGAGATAGACTAAAGTAAATGACACTAGTCATCTTGAACATTGCACAGCAGAATCTGATGAACGTAGTAAACACATCCTAGGTATAATCTTGGTGTTTACAATAGCCTATGAATGAAATGAATTAAGTCGTATGAATGAATGACGTTGACTTGTTTTTTTTCTAAAAGAAGGCTCCCTAGTTAAGGACCATATGTTGCGCGCCTCATTGATGGGACGTCTTGGGTCAAGGTTCTTGATTCAAATGTCTCATGGTATATGAACGAATGATATGACCAATGTTATGTGCTATATGTACAAGTTATTTGCTATGAGCAAGATGTTATGTGTTGTGTGCAATTGATAGTAGATATGCATGTTTACTAACTCTCATGAATGACTATGCTAATCCAAATTAGGATTCAACTTACTAATTACAATTTGAAATACACTACATTCTTATCCCAATTTGGCATCCACTGACTTGACTTTCCATAATATGTTGTTAGGAAAGAGCTGTTTTAATCATTCATTTCCTTGTGTGTGCTTGCATACCCTCTTAGTCAGAGTGGTAGTAATCCATACAAATATCTTCTTTAGAGTGCATTTATAGGTTGATGTTGGGTTGACACAGGTGTGCCGTTGCAGCTATCCGTACATGGCACTTTGTCCGGACATGGTAGGCCCTCATGCTTTCGAGGATGTCTACCGTTATAATCAAGCTTAGATGTACGCTTTAGCTAGTGCAGCATGTTCCACTAGTGTTTCTTTCCACTTTCATTTCAGACTTTGTATTTGTTCCATTTTGGCAAAAATACATTTGATAAAATTATGAATTATTTATTTCATTTGATTATCTATATATTAGATGGTTGATTTGTGAACGCTTATGATGTGAATTTTTAAAATGTTTAGCATGAAATAGAAAGAAAAGAGTTCAATTTTTTTGCAAAATTAACCTAGATGAAGTAATCATGATTAGTTAGGCTGTCTCCGCCTCTAAGAAAATCACGATACCGGTCTCGAGTAGTATCTAAGTCATGGTAGTTGAGCCACCACTAATCCCTGGATCAGAGACTGTACTTATCACAGAGGAAAATTTCCCTCTCTAATCTTATCAAGGCCTTCTCTATGTCCGGATTTCTTGGTGTTAAGAGCTTATCCTAACATAAACTCTTGAAGTTCCCCAAAGATGACTTCAAGGAGAAAAGACGGCTGAGATATGGAGGAACAACTGCTGGAGTCAACTTAGGTTCCTTCCCAGGCGCCACTTTTGGAATCGAGATTCATGTTAACCTAGCTGGTTGACAGATGGAGAATTAAGGACAGGCTTTCCTTACAGATGCCCACTAGCACTGTACGAAGCTCAATTATGGGTTTGATTGATGTGGAGAAGTCTTAGTTGGAATCCTACCAACTAAAGGTTGTAGCTCAATCCTGGTATAAGGTGTGGCAGGATAGCAGAGCCTTAGGAGAGGGTCCTATTACTTGGGATCTTTTCAAGATGGCTTTTCTAGGGAGGTTCTTTCCCAAATAAATGAAGGAGGCTAATGTTGAGGAATTCATAAACCATAAGCAGGGCTCAATGTTAGTCACGGATTACTCCCTGAGGTTCGTAAGACTTTACAGCACATGAGAGGAAATCTTTTAGGTAGTGTGGCATACTGCATGGGGGAGAATATATGATGGACTCTAATGCTTGTTACAGTTGAGGCAAACTGTGTCACATCATGAAGCAATGCATTACACAATGATTAAAATTACCTTACATTAAATTAGATTACACAATATTATTTTACACAATATTACATGACATTACACATCATTGCACAACATTACACAATATTATATTACAGTACATTACACATCGTTACACGACATTAAAATACATTATTGTACATTACATTACATTACAATTCATTACATTAAATTGCACAACATTACATTATATTACACAATAGGATATTAAATTACATTACACAACATTTCATTACATTACATTAGACAATGTTACATTACATTATTTACACAACATTACATAATATTACACAACCTACATTATATTATAATACATTATATTTCACAACATTCTATTACACAACATTACATTACATTACAGTGCACAACATTAAATTGCATTATGTTACATTACAGAACATAACATTACATTACTAGACACAACATTACATTACACACCATTTAATAATATTACATAACACAATATTACAATACATTACATGATACTAAACTACGTTAAATTATAGAACATTATATTATACATAATTATTTTACATTACATTACACTACATTACATTAGAAAAAATTACATTGCACTATATTACACATTATTAGATTACATTACACAAAAATACACTAGACTAAGTTAAATTAAATTAAATGACATTACCAAATACAATAATCGTAACACCCCGTATCCAAAATAGACTAGAAATCAGCTTTTGAGAAATCTGCACATGTATTAGACGGTTACAATCGATGGACCGTAGTTTAATTTAGGCTGGTACTACTCATCGGGCATGTGCCTTTGAAACACTCCCAAAAACTCAGCCCAGAAAATCAAATAAGTGTCAATCCATGGACAAATCTACAATTCTTAAGTCAGACTATGATCCATGGTCTGTGTCTTTAGATTGAATCTCAAGTTACCCCGTATCTAACATGAACTACTGATGACCTACACGGACCATCATTTTATCTACGGTCCGTAGGTATGACCGTAAGTGAAAGTTAGCAGTCAGATGGGGGAACAGTTGTTGGGTCAACTTGAAGTGGTCATTACTCTAAGCACAAAATGAATAAGGTGTCCCATAACCTATGACATTATAGATAATTTAATTATCTCTCTATATCCACCGAGTTTTCTAAAATCTAAACATTGAATAAAAAATTATGCTCGATATAATAAAATCTTGTAGAGCAGACCCAAACTACGGACCCGAACGATGGACCGTCCATTGAATGACGGTGCATCAATCTACGTTGTCGTTTGGTCCAACAACATAATTTCTAGTTTTTTTTGGTATTTTTCTACTTTATTTATACACTACTATACGTTCGTTTAGTGTTAATCATTAGATTTTGTCCTTTTAAGCCTTCAACTGCATGAACTTATCTATGTCAAAACCATATATCAAAACATATAGAATTAGAATCAAGAAAGAAGAAAAATGTCAAGACCCTAGTTCAAGAACGCAGTAAGGTTCCATTGGTTCCAACCCCGAAATCAAAATATTTCTCCTTGGATTTCATCACTCAGCTTCTTGATCCCTATATCATTAATAGACTTAGGGCTTCTTGAATTTTAAAATTATTGGAATCATATTTATTAGAAAGATAAAAATTAGATTATTACGTCAATACTCAGTTTAATGCATGCATTTTAGAATCCTAGCAATGTATTTCTTAAGTTCATGAATTGCATTTACTAGGTCAGATATTTAAGTTATCCAATTATACATGACTCAATTATTAATGAATCACTACCATATTAATTGTTGCATTCTAAGTTTGCATTTCATGTTTGAGCTATCTTGTAATTATAGAGAATTAGTAATATGTTAATAACTTATTTCATTGGGAGTAGCATAATATCGAGATGGACTACGGTTTAGTGTACCCAAAGAAGTCCGCCCGAACTACATTGTAAGTACCCTCTTGGTACCTACATTTATGATCCACTAGCATGGCTCTATAGATTTCGAAGGTCATATTTGGTGCTCTTGAAGGGGCGTATACATCATACATCACATTTAGATCATGTGGTTTTATTTTGATTATTAGTAGCTCCCAAAATTAATTTAGACTCTATGTCAGTAACCATAATTAAAATTTAGTCAGTAGTCTTTCTCAACATATTATAAACTTGGTCATTGCATCCAGTTAGCTCAAATTCAGTACATCGTGTTCATAATACTATACTTGCTTTTGTTCTATTTTATTTCATGTTTAATCTATCCTACATGCGCACTATGTCCAAGTACTGATGATTAGATGCTCTACATCTTCTCCTCACATAGGTTCAGGCTCTTTGTATCCAGATGACGCTTCGATCGATTCCCGATGTCCAATTCTGTAGAATAAGTGGTTAGTCCACATTCTCCGAGGATAAGAGTCATGAGCTCATATTAGTCTTGTATTCATTTAGTTTCAGTTTTTGCTAGACATAGCTCGGGCTTTTCACATCATTCATAGTTAGTTGGAGGCTTATTTTAGATATAGTTAGTTTTCAACTTAGGATTGAGTTAATAACTTCTATGTATTAAACTCATCAATTTTCATATATCTCAATTTTAGCATATGGGTATTCCCCATCTTTTCATTTTACATTATGATTTTAGCTTCCGCATCATTTTATTATATTTATTGTGCTCTTAATCATGCAAGCAGGGTTAAATTGGGATCACTTATGGTCCTAGGTCCCGTGTCCGCATCTTGGGGGTAGATCAGGGTGTGACAAACATGGTATCTTATCACTAGGTTTTAAGTTTTCTAGAATGTCTGAAAAGCTACACAAAGTAGATTCCTTTTAATAGGTCTGAAGTGCACCACATCTAATGATAGGGAGGCTATGAAGTGTTCTAGGAAAAAGAACTTCATTTCTTGTTTACTTTTATCATGCATAAGTTATGATCAAATTCCATTCTAATTTGACGTTCTATGTTTCAGATTATGCCTCTTCTTTGATATAATGCATGGAACGGGAATGCAAACGCAACTCCTCGAGACCCAGATCAGGATGTCTCAAATGCTGAGTTTATGAACGCCATTTAGATGATGCCTCAAAGTGTGGCCAACCAAAAAAATCGGGTTCAAGCTGCTATGAATGTTAATGGTTGATCAGCAGCAGCAACGGTCCGAGACTTTGTTAGGATGGATTCACCTATGTTTTTAGATGAGATCAAAAAAAACTTTGAGGTGATGTGGGTCACTAGGATGATAGAGTAGAGTTTGCATCATACAAGCTCAAGGATACGGCCATCTCTGGTACACTCATTGGAAGGAAACTAGGGGTACATATGCAGCTCCTTTCTTGGGATTGCTTTAGTGAGAACTTTCTGGACAGGTTTGCCCAATAGAATTGAGAGAAATAAAGGATAAAGAATTCATGAATTTAAGGAAGGGAAACATGATGGTCTAAGATTATGTGCTCAAGTTTAACTAAATCTCTGCGTATGCTCCTCAAAACAGGTTGTATGATCTTCAAGCTCGCCAGAATGACGAAGGTTCTCCTGATGTAGTCAGTGGTATGTTATAAGTTCTTGACCTTGGTGTCCTAGATACTCTTTCTTTTGTAACGCTGATATAGCAATACAATTCATTATTAGTCCAGAAACTTTCTCATAACCTTTCTGAGTCTCTACTTTAGTTTGGTGCCCAGTTATAGCTAGACGGGTATGTAGAAATTGCCCAATCACAGTCTCTCAAAATGTCACTTCAGCAGTTCTTGTGGAGTTAAAAATTGTACACTTTGATGTAATTCTAGGCATAGATTTGTTACATTCTTGTTATGCCACAGTCTATTGATGAACTATAAATGTTGGTCAGTTCACATGTACCATCTTGAAATTTTTTCGAATCTCCATTAATGAGGATATGCTCATTTCCTCTAATATTGAGGAAGAACATGCGAGTTATTTGATAGTTGTTCTAGAAACTCTCAACGATTGCTATTTATTCGCTAAGTTTAGAAAATGTGAGTTCTAGATTCAATCCGTTGCTTTCCTTGGTCACATTGTCTCTAGCGAGGAGATCCAAGTGGATTCACATGAGATGAAAGCAGCGAAACAATGACCCAGACCTACCTCTGCTACAGGATATCAGAAGTTTCTTATGTCTAGAGAGTTATTATAGAAGATTGGTTGAAGGATTTTCATCCATAGCCTCTCCATTGACTATGTTAATGCAAAAGATGGTCAAGTTTCAATCATTAGATGATTGTGAGTAATGTTTTGATGAATTGAAACCTAGATTGACTACTGCTCTTGTCTTGACTCTACTAGAGGGTTTATACTATTATGTGATTTAATGTGAAGCATGCACTGTTAACCTAGGTTGTTTTTTGATACAGCAAGATAAGGTTATAAATTGTGCTTCTAGACAACTTAAGGTGCATAATAAGAAGTTTCCAACTCATGACCTCGAACTTGCAGCAGTGGTGTTTGCAATCAAGATCTGGAGACACTACTTGTATGGTTTTCATGTAGATGTGTTAACTAACCATAACAGTCTTTAGTATGTGTTCACCTAGAAAGAGATGAATATTTGCTAGAGGAGATGGATTGGGTTCCTTAACGATTATGATATGAGTGTGCATTATCATCCGGGTGAGGCAAATGTAGTAGGAGATTATCTATAGATAGTGTAGCCCATGATGAGGAAAAAAGGAAGGAACCATTGAAGGATGTTCACAGGTGTGATCTCTTTGGAGTTCACCTTATGAGCATATAAGACAGTGGTGTAATAGTTCAGAATGGGGCAAAATCTTTTTTGATAGTGGAGGTTAAGGAAATGCAAGACAGTGATCAATTCTTTATTGAACTTAAGGGTGCAGTCCATAATGAAAAAGTGTGGAGGTTTTCTTCCAAGGGGGAGATGATGTACTTCGCTTCAAGGGTAGATTGTGTGTTCTTAATGTAGGCGAGTTGATACAACATATTCTTGTAGAATCCTATAACATTAGATATTCTATTCATCCAGGTGCTACTAAGATGTACTGCAACCTACAAGAAGTCTATTAGTGGAATGACATGAAGAGGGATATAACAGATTTTGTGAGTAAGTACCCTAACTTCCAACAAATCAAGTTAGAACATCAGAAACTAGGGGGTATGACTCAAACAATTGACATTCTTACATGGAAGTGGGATGTCATCAATATGGATTTTATCATAGGGTTACCTCGTACTCGCAAACAACATGAATCTATTTGGATGATTGTTGATAAGATGACTATGTCTTTTCGTTTTTTGTTACTAAAGAATACAGATTCAATTGAGGACTATGCCGAGCTTTACATTAATTAGATTGTGAGGTTGCATGGGTTCCTTTGTCTATCATATAAGATAGGCATCCTCATTTTACCTCCCATTTCTTGAAGTAATTTCGAAAGGGTTTTGGTACTCAAGTTAACCTTAGCACAACATTTCATCCTCAAATGGATGGACGAACTAAGAGTACCATTCAGAACCTAAATAATATGTTGAGAATTTGTGTGATCGATTTCAACGGTAGTTGGGATGATCATCTTTCTCTTATAGAGTTCTCCTACAACAATAGCTACCATTCCAGCATTCAAATGGCCCCTTATGAGGCACTGTATGGGCGTAGATGTAGATCTCCTATTGGTTTAAAGTAGGTGAAACAACTTTGATATGGCCTAATTCCCTCCCTTATGCTATGTAGAAAGTGCAATTCATTAGAGATAGATTTAGACAACCGAGATTCTTTAGAAATCTTAAACACATGTAAGGATAAGGGAACTACAGTTCCAAGTTGATGATTTGGTTTTCCTAAAAGTGTCACCTACCAGAGTTTCAAGTTTATGATTGGGTTTTCCTAAAAGTGTAACCTATGAAAGGGGTGGTGAGATTTGGCAAAAAAGGAAAGATCTGTCCTAGATATGTAGGACCTTACAAGATCTTGAAAATGGTTTTTGAGGTGGCATATGACTTAGAGTTTCCTGCAGAACTAGCAGTAGCAGTGCGTCCAATCTTCTACATATCTCTCTTGAAGAAGTGTGTGGGTGACCCAACCTCTGTAATCCCATTAGAGAGTGTGGTTGTGAAAGATAATCTTTATTATAAGGATCCACTAGTTGAGATTCTTGGGCGTCAAGTTAGAAGGTTGAGAAACAATGAAGTAGCTTCAGTAAAGGTTTTGTAGAGGAGTCAATCCGAAGATAGAGCTACTTGGAAAGCAAAAGCAGGTATAGCCAATTATCCTAACTTCTTCCTTTGGATTCCACTCCATCATGAGGTTATAGTTCCTCTTCATCTTCTCAGTCATTCATGCGTTAATTCAACTTTAGAATCATGTTCGTTCAGTTTGTACTTGCATTTTCAGCGTATTTGCATGTTCTTGGAACTCAATCCAGTCAAAAAATGAATCCTCCGTATTTAGTAGTATGAATTGTAGCTTTGTCTGTTTATTTCATCTAGTTTAGTCTTCATTGGAGGATGAATGTTTCCAAGGGGAAGATAATGTAACACCCCATATCTAAAACAAACCAGAAATAAGATTTTCAGAATTCTGCAGGTGCAACCGAAAGTTTCTACCTACCGACCATAGTATGTTCTATGGGCCATATTGTGCATCAGTCGTATGCACTGAAACTCTAACAAATAATCACCCCAGAAAAATCGACTAACTGTCAATTAACGAAAAAAGTTCTATGGCCCGTAATCAAGACATGAGAGCACACAGTAGGAGCTAGATTAGTCTTGATTTGAGACACTGCGTACTTAAACTCTTGGAGATCTTGTACAAGACCTTTCGTATAGTTCATCGCATATACATATATGAAAAGAAGTGGGGAATTAAAAAATTTCACAATATTCTAATAGTCTTAAAGAATCTCGTTCAAATAAAACCATAGGAAATATGTAGTCTCATGTCGTGAAATCATAGACTCAAAATACAGTTTGAGATACGACCTATACATTCGACAATATAGAAATACTTAGTCTATTACAATATGTTAATAAAACAAACCAAAGACATATATACCCTCGAGTCAAATGAGGACATACTTCAACTTGCTTGAAAGATCCTATGGTCCAAGCTTCCTCCCAAAAGCACGTTCACTTATTATTCGCTTTAAAGATAGATAAAAGCATGAAATTAGTACAAAAACTTGTACAAGTGTGTCATAATGCATAAAAATCATGAAAATGGACATTTACTTGAATCATGCTCTTTTTGATTAAAATGCCATAGTATAGGTGTAATTACAACATTTAATACCTTAAAAACGCATAGGATAACACATATTCATTTAAACAAATTTTATGAAATGTTATAGATAACTATTTTACAACATAACAGTGAATTGTTTAAACCTTATAGTGAGTCCAATTAGCATGTAATTGCCTGACTAAAAGCAAACCTAAGACTCACTTAAGTAAGACAAAGAGAGAATACGCGTACACCCTCTCTAGGCACACATAAATGATCCTTAAGACCACCTATAATGAGATAAACACTCTTACAATACACCCAACACATAAGCATGAGATCATTTTATCAAAGTTTATTCTAAGGTTCACTTGAGTGAGTTATGAAGCGACCACCCATACAATCCCTTCACACACACTTAAGAGATCCTTTAGATTAACTGGGATAAGATCATTCGCACTTAATACAACAACATACACATAATATGACATTCTCATTTCCAAAGGTTACAAAAGACTTAAGTAAATCAAGAAGACAATGTCCATACTTGACCTCTTAATGAATACCTAAATAATCCTTAAGACTACCTATGTTTGGATCATGGCTACTTACTCAACCAACTCTCCTAGCTAGAGTCATTCTTAAGACTTATCCAGGTAAGATATGAAGTCACCTTTCCTATGCCCCTGTCACACCTTAACTACACAACCCTTTACTAGTCTAGATAAGTACTTTTTCATTTAACATGTTTTCTACCTTAAGTCATTACATTAATTAGTTCATTTAAGAGACATTCATCACATAAGGACATTCAAGTAATGGTCATGTAGAAGACCTAGGGACTCAATCACTAACATCTTTAAAGCCTATTGTGCAGTATCTAGATAGTGTCTCATACCACCACCTAAACATCATAGACCTTCTCTAACACTAGTAGGTATACCATATGATGAGAATAGGCAATAAGTGACATAGACCATGGTTGAAGAGCATGGAATTAGGAGTTGTAACCTACTTAGATAGAGGGTGTTCCACTTGCCAATGGTAGAACTTGGACACATCCCATGCAGGAGCATGGTTAAGAAATATGAAGGGTTCCTTTGCACTCTAGCCACATTCTTAAATTAGGGATACTTCCTTTACCATACTAACTCGGTGCTAGCCTTTGTTCTCATAGAGTAATTCACATTAAGGATCATACGAAGGGGTTCCATCTATAGTTCATAACACAATCATATTCATCCTATGAAAGAGGTACCCTTGGGCTGCCTTTAAATGGAGAAGAGGATAGATTAATGAATTTCCTAAGGAGAATTTCATGTCGTTCAATCCAACCAACCTTAAGTCCATCATTCATACAAGAAGGATACCATTACGACTTTCAAATTCAAGGATCATAACCTTACAACTAGGTTTAAGGTTCCAGATAAAGGACCTTCTTAGCAACATTAAAGGTTCATACATACAACACATCTAATATTAACATTCATACATGTATCAAGTAAGGGAGACAAGTCTACCACACAAGGCACACCAACACTTCACATTAGAACATATTAAATATATTTTAGAAGCACATAGGAATAAGCATTATTATCTATAATTTATCCTATACACTACTATAACACAACAATATAACCATCATAGACTCATATAATCAAATAGGATGAATTATGCTTAAAAGCTGCTACACTAACCACATAAGGACATAGTCATAGTCTCATGATCACCTAACAAAATAGAAGAACACATACTTTAGGACCTTAATAAAAAGGAGATCGAATATACATACATCACATAACTACTACACAATAATCAAAACCTCAGTAAGTTGCCGACAAGGCCATGATCTCACAATACATAAGAGTATGCTGACGAGGCCACACATTCACAAGTAAACACATAGCACCGCCACCATTAGTGGATCATACAAATTAACAACATTAATTCAATACCTATTAAATAATATAAGGAAACATAGGAAGCGTAAAACAAATCCATCCTCAACAACTTCATCCATAGGCTGAAATCATCCATTTCAATCCCAACAAGCCCTTACCCATGTCCTTTGATCATTATTCCAAGCACAAAGTCATAATCTCTAATGAATATCCGGTCAACTCAATATGACTTTTTCTACATAGGTTAACCTAGACATCCAATTCAATGCATTCTTACATCATTTCTATAAGCCCATAGAAAACTACAATAGAATTCCATAAAAACTAAGACAATATCAAGTAAAAAACGATAAGTAGTCAAAACTAGGTTAATGATTACCTTGGTCATACTTACTTTATATTATTTTAAAATAAATTAATTAACAACATTCAAACCTTTTAATTAAAGCAAGAAACCCATAGTTAGTCATAAAAATTGGACATGAAGTTTCACTGTTGAAAAATGAAGAAATCTCTTTAATTTTTAGGTTCCTTGATGAAGAGAGTTTCAAGTATCAAAAATCATACCTCAATGAACCTAATCCGCGAAATTTATTAAGAATCACTATTAAAATTTCCAATCTAATCTCTTCCTTGAGTTTTGTCTTCAATGGAGTTCTAGATAATTTCTTATAGGTTTTGGGGTCTTGATTTTGAAGATTGGATTCATCTATGTATTTAGGACTTATATATCCACTTAAAATACCTAAATTACACCTAAGTAACTCACCAAACTCTTATTTGGACGTGGAGTGAATTTACCGATTCACCCCTTCACTTAACAGTGAAGTAGGCAAGTTGCAGGCATCATCGTTGCCTGCCCATCGACGGACCATTTGTCAAAGGACGGACAGTCCTAGATGGTCGTCATTTGGTTCAGTTTCGGATCAATTGGGAGATTAAGCTCCCTAGTATAAGTCTTCATGAATGGCCACCAATGAAGTATCATGGACAAACCTACTAGCAATTGATTGTCTCAGTCTATTGCGGATGACCTAGACAGCCTTGTCGTAAAATGAACGGTTCTTCCTCAAGGACCCTTGGTTAGTCCTTGGGAATGTTTTACCGGAATTTTCAAACTCGAATATTATCGTACACAATCATATGAACTCCCACATCTATTTCGTTTAAAATGAACACACAAAACACGACAAAATATGCTAAGACACGAAAGTTCGTTTAAAAGAAAATCATTCGAATGTCGAAGACGTTCTTGGATGTTTGACCTCCAAACTTCATGAAACATGACATAGTGCCTATAAACAATATAATTACACCAATAGGGACCTCATAAGATCATAACATACTCACAAACACATAAAACACACAATAAGAACATAGGTGACTAGCAGTCGAATGTCTTGGCCGTCCCATGGTGTTTGACTTCCAATTCACCTAATACTTTAGATACTTCTTAAAATTATAAATTATTTAGGACCATAGAATATCATTGAAAAAATGTAAGCCTCTAGTTTCACCTAATTTATTTTAGAGGTATTACAATCTCCCCCACTTGGACAACGTTCATCCTAAAATAACACTTGTCACTCTCCGAACACTTCAAAGAATGAGATCACTAAAGCTCATACCATATACATAACAATTACACACACAATATCTAATACAAACCTCACAAACATAATAAAGAGACTCACAATACAACAAGAAATGAGAAGAAATTTTACAACTCACCATGCCACAAGACTGACATCCTTCATGGTAAATAGCAAAAAAATCCTTTTATATTCATTATCATGATCATTATAAATAAGTTCTACAAATATTCAAAAAAAATTCAACAAAAGAATGATTTAGTCATAATTTAGAAAATGATACATTAAGTAGGCACTTTATAGTGAATTATCCTATATTTTTCAAAAATACAACTTTTAGGAAATTGATGATGAAAATATACTAATGTGCAAGATAAAACCATAGAAACAAAGTTTACAACATAACCATAACTTCATGATATGCACAACGCAAGGAATCAATGAAAGTCAATTCCAACAAGACTCCTAAACACAATGCATATGCAACATACTTCAATGACCATCTAGCAAATCTACTAACCATACTCCCCCACTTAAAAGGAACTCATAACACTAAATAGAGAAATACATACCATCATCATCACCACCCTCATCCGGCTTTCATCATCTAGTCCGGAGTGCATTGCAACGATTCTTCTATGGAGCATCATTACCCGGAACACTTGGAGGAACTTGCTTACCATCTTTAGTAGGACAATCCCTCACTTTCTGTCTATCTTTACCACATCCAAAACATCAGACAGCACCTTGTAGACATTCCTCATAGTGACTCGTTCCACAAGTAGCACATGTAGGCTGGGCATTAGGAGAACCACTTCCTTTCTCAAATTTCCCCTTAGCACTTCTAGGTTCTGTTTGACTTGAAACCGTCTTCTTGAACCTAGGTTGACTTTGATCAGTTGAAGCACTCCTTTTAAATATACGAAGTTCTTTTCTCACTAGGTCGACAACCCTAGTAACAAATCTACTCATCTGATCCATTAGGTTAGACGCTAAGGATATCTCATATCTAGACAACATAGAGAACTTCAATTAGTACTCCTCAACACTCATATTGACATGCTTGAGATTGATAAACTCCTCAAGATTCACCTCCATCCTTTTACAGGCAAAGTACTTTACTAGAAAAACTTCTTTAAATACTTTGCACTCAATAGGACCCGACACAACAAACCTATTATCCTTCAATTGAGTGTACCACACTTGAGCAACCTCCATCAGTTGATACAGAGCCAACTCTTCCTTTTCCCTAAAATTAACCCCAAGTCCCTCAACACCTTGTACACACCATCTAGGAACTCTTGGGGATTCTCTCCCACCTTAGAGCCAAGAAATATAGGAGGATTCATCCTCACAAAATCTGTCAATCTAGATGTTACAGTACTCTCCACAACATTCACTCTAGGCATAATACCCATATTCACATGGGTAGTAAAAGCTCAGACTAAAGTAAGTAAAACCTCTCTAATCTTTTAATTAGTCCTTTCCAGGGGAACCACCGGAACATCATTACCTCAACACACAATAGGGACTTGTTCACCTTGAGCACCTTGAATAACTTGCTCAAATTTCTCAACTTTAGGAGGAATCTTCTCATTCATATCATTCTCCTAAGCTATCCAAGTCGGTGTCTTGCTAGTATTCATATCCTATAACAGAAGGAAAACCATAAGAAAAGAGTACTCATAATATTTACTCTATCACACGACATAGGAGTAGAAAAGAAGGGAAATTCTATAATACTATAGTCTCTCGCCCATAGATGTGTCGCAACTCATACCGATTTTCAAGACTCTACTAGACGTGAATATATGAGACTTTTGGATTGCTAAGACCACATTCATAACCTATGTTATGAAAATTTGTGCAGCATTAAAACATTTCACAACATCAAATAGTCTTGAAAAGTATCTTTCCTATAAAACCATAGGAAATACTAAGTCTCATGTCATTAAATCTTAGACTCAAAATACCTTTTGGGGCAGACCCAGACAATAAACATATATAAATACTTAGTTTATTACAGTACTTCAGTAAAAGAAATAAAAGACATATATATCCTCTAGTCAAATGAGGACATACTTCAACTTGCTTGAAAGATACTATAGTCCAAACTTCCTCCAAATAGAACCTTCACCTATGAATCACTTTAAAAAAAAAAGAAAAAAAGAATGGAGTTAGTATAAAAAACTTGTAGTTAGTATGACATAATATATAAAAATCATGAAAACGGATATTTATTGGAAACATGCTCTTTTTGACTAAAATGACATAGTGTAAGTATAAGAACAACATTAATCACCTAAGAAAAACATAATATAACACATAAACATTTAAACAAATTTTATAAAGTTAGTGTGAACTATTTTCACATTACAGTGAATTCTTAAACCATACATTGAATCCCAATTAGATTTATTCCCAATTTAAAGCTATCCTAAGACTCACTTAAGTAAGACCAAGAAGCCTCCGCCCATACAACCTCTCTAAGCACACCTAATATCCTTAAGAACCGACCTATAATGAGATATCCACACTTATCCTATCAACATATAAACATGACATCCTCCTAGTAAGGTGGATTCTAAGGTTCCTTTGAGTGAGTTATTGAAGAGGCCGCTCATACAAATCCCTTCAACACACACTTAGAGATCCTTTATATTACCCCTTAGCATAGATCATTCTCACTACCCACAACATACAATATAATATAGACATTACCTTCCCAAAGTGATAAAAAGTCGTACTTGAAGTAATGAAGAAAGAGAAGTCCATACGTGACCTCATCAAGATTACCTAATAATCCTTAAGACTAAGTATGTTAGGATCATGGCTTCTTACTCAACCAACATTCCTAACTAGATTTATCCTTAAGACTTATCTAGGAAAGATATGAAGTGACCATTCCTCTACCCCATTCAGAAATTACTAGACCTTAAATACTATAGATAAGTACTTATTTATTTAACGTGCTTTCTATTTTAACCAATTACATTCATTAGATCACTAATAGACATTCATCACATAAGGACGTTTAAGAAATGGTCTTGGAGAAGACCTAATGACTCACTTACTAACATCTTCAAAGCATATTGTGCAATCTCTATATTGTGTCCCATACAACCACCTAAACTTCATAGAACTTCTCAAACACTAGTAGGTATCCTATATGATGAGAATAGGCAATAACAGACATACACCATTGTAGCAAAGCATGGAATCCGGACTTTTAAGCTACTCCGATTGAGGGTTTTCCACTTGCCAATGGTAGAAATTGGACACATCCCATGTAGGCACATGGTTATGAAATATGAAGGGTTTCTTTGCACTCTATCCTCATTCTATAAATAGAGATACTTCCCTTACCATTCTCACTCAGTTCTATCCTTTGTTCTCATGGAGTAATTAATATTAAGGATCATACGAAGGGGTTCCATATCTAGTTCATGACCAAATCACATTCACCCTACCAATGACGTCCCTATGGATGCCATTCAATGAAGAACAGGATAGCTTGATTACTTTTCTAACGATGATTTCATGTCGTTCAACCCAACCAATCTTAATTCCATCATTCATACAAAATGAATACCATTAGGGCATTCGACTTCAAGCATGTTAACCTTACAACTAGGTTTAAGGTTCCACATCAATGACCTTCTTCGCAACATTCATGGTCTTGTGTCATTCATACATAAAAGACTAAGAGTGTTCAAAATACTAAGTCAAGACATCTCATATTCACATTCATGCATGTATCAAGTAAGGGATACAAGTCTACCGGACAAGACACACCAAGATGTCACTTTGCAACAGATTGCATATCATTCTATAAAAACAGATAACCATTAATCAATCATAAGTTATCCTATACACGACTAGAACATGCTCATATACACGCTAGACTCATATAGTCAAATAGGACGTTCTTATCACTCTAAGACACACACATAGGACCTGTCATAGTCACATCAGCCCCTAAAAACATGAAGAACCCTACCTTTCACCTTCATCATATGTAGATGAATATGATCATACATCACATAAATCAGCAAACAACCATTCATCATAATAAATTCAGTAGTTTCAAACAAAGAAATGATAATCATAATACCTAAAGTACCGTTGTCGAGGCCACATCATTCACAACTAAAACACATAGCACCACCACCATAAGTGGACCACACCAATTACAACATAGCTCAAGACTTACATTACATAAAGTTAAGAGAAGTAGGGCAGCGTAGCACCTATCCATTCTCACCACTTCAATCTATATCTAAATCATCCAACTTAACACTAAAATCCCTTACCCATGGCCATAATCATTATTCAATATAAGTTATAATACTCAATAAAACTAGGTCAATTCAATATAGACATATCAATCTAAGAAAACCTAGACATCAATTAAATACAATTCTTACATCATTGAATAGCCCATAGAAAACTATACGAGAATTCATAAGCATTAAGACAATATCAAGTTAACCATAAAGTAATAAATAACAAGGGTTGATGCATTACATGGGTTCGTAAGATTCATGAATTACATGGTTTCATAAATTATTTTAGGACCTTAGACTCTCATGACAAATATGTTAGGCTCTAATTTAACCTAAGTCATTTTAGTCGTATTACATGTATCCACGGTCTGTTTCCATGGTGTCATGACCTACAAGTACCCCTTAGAAGCTAGGGTAACCTAGGTCGGACAATTGTGTACCTGATCCTTCGGGGTGTTGTACTAGCCTACTAGCTATCATTCATCACATAAGATATAAAAAGTATTGCAGAATTAAAACTTTTCATGACATTTAATAATAAGAATTAAATATCTTTCATAAATACAAAAGAGTGATCTCGTCTTCACAATCCAACTTAAGGACACAACATGAATATCTTAGGCACACGCCCTTCAAATCAAATGAATATGCCTAAACAGTATTAATGATGGTAACAAAGAAATAGAACTATGTCCTCGAATATACAAGGACATAGTTAGTCTTGAGAGGATATATAGACTCCAAAGAATTGCCTTCTAGACTTCTGCTTGCCTTCAACATATTCATATAGAGTTTAGAAAAGTACTAGGTTAGTACAAAACAATGTACTAAGTATGGAATAGGCAAACAGATGCAAAAAGAGACGTTTTAGTAAAATAAGCATTCATGCAAAATTGAGTGTAATCTTCATGAATATCGATGTAAAATAATAGAAGCATCATTATTTATTACATAAAATAGAACTCCAACGCTTTTAGAACCAAAATATGAATTTACAGGAAACTCAAACACATTACAGTGAACATTGTGATATTACAGTGAACTCATACCAAAACATAGTGAACTCATTTCCTTTGAGGTTTCCATATCCAATTTATCATAAGACTCACTATGGTAAGACGTGAAGGAATCGCCCATACCCCTCTTCAATACACACCAAAGTGGTTCTTAAGACTACCAACCACAGGTTTACCTCGCACGGGAAACAATTCCACAATCTAACCTAGAAATTAGAAGAACATTCATGCTTTAAGGACTAAACATAAGTTCCCCTTTCCAATGGGACATGTAAGTTCCACTAATTGCAATGTTAGAGTAGCATCCCATACTACTACTCCCATAGTGTTCTTTGAGGATTCCCTTGGATCATTAACCTACCTCATCATTCATCCTTTCCTTTCTCTTCCATTATGTTTACCTTGATCCTTCACATTGGCCATCAGTCATCTCCCCTTCATTTCCACGACCTGATCAACCTCTTCATACCTCATTAAACACACCCGATCCACCTTTTGGCATGTCTACTTGTGCAATTCCCATTCCCTACCTACCTAAGTAGTACATATTTTTAGAAGACTTAGTTCATTAATACTTTGGTGGAGGAATATCTTTAATCGACATAGGTCATTAGAGCTAGACATGGAATCCCAACGCTACCCTTATCGGATGAGGGATCCCCACTTACTTAAGGTAGGGTCATTCTGTTAGCTATTAAATGGCTTCTCCAATAGGTACACCTATGCGGACACATAGTTAAGGGATAAGGAGATTACTACTAAGTAACTCGTTCTCTACTGACAAGGAGTACTCATCTCAAGAGGTACATTGGAATACAACATCTCAACTCACAAAGTGTAACTATCCCATCTTAATATCCTCTAGATTCTAGGCATAACTCCCCACAAAGTCTTAAAAATTCTTTGTTAGGCTAAGGGATAGCTAATTAGCACCACATCTCAAATCACGAAGGGTACTTATCCCTAAAGGTTACATTAATATACCACATCTCAACTCATAGAGGGTATCCAACCTCAAACTTATCATAGAAAGCTCTTGGGAAAAATGAGGTTGATACTAAACACTTTAATCTAAACGCTCGAAGAGCGTTTATATTTTTCAAGTAAACACCGCCACCAAAGGTGGACCATACCACTCAAGATCATTTCACAATAAGAACTAAATAATGTAACCAACTTAGCATTAATCCAAGCTTTCACCACCTATAATCAATTCCTCAATAATACATCATAAAATGGAACTTAGGGAAGTATCTAAGACACAATATAACCGTAAAGAAACACTAACTCTAACATTCTAAAATCCTTTTTACTAGACCTATTTCATAAGTCAAAAGTTGATAATAAGCAAGAACATGGTTTCACTAAAGTGTTAGCAATAAAATAACCAACCTACATTAGAAATAGCATATTTGAATGCTTTAAAACATTTTCAGGCAACACCCATACTTAGAGTCCAAGATAGAAGAAGTTAGAGTTTGAAAACCTCTTTTGAAATTCCTTAAAAATGGCTCCCAGAATGGAATAGATTTCAAGGATGACTACCCTACAACAATGAGAAGAAAACCCATGAATTTTTGGTGAAGAAATGTCCATAACCAGACCCTCCAAGACCTTCCTTGAGTCCAATCTTCTATTAGGTTTTGAGAGAGTCTTTCTTGTGAGAGGGTTTTTGGGTTTATAAAAATCAAGTCTAACATTAGGTATTAGTGTTTTAAACCTTTTAATATAACTAAAAGACCCTAAAATAATAATCCATGGTTCATAAAAGACTTGGGGTTAATTCACCAAAAACCCCAGGCCAAGACAGATTTTTGTGCAACTTTTACAGGCACCATCGACGACCCTTCATAGGGGGGCCGTTGCCCAGTCGATGACCCTTAGATTTGTATGTCGATTGGGATTGAGAATCCACGTTTTGAAGGATTTTCTAGGCTTGCAAAGCCAGTCAAATCCCAAGGTCAACGGGCCATTGTTTGACCAACGGTCCATCTGTTGTGGCCGTCGTTGGTCACTTCTTGGCCGCATCCTGCCGAAAGAATTGGGTTCTCTTGTAGGGCCCCTAATGGGTCCTAGGTGGGGTAGTACCCAGAAGTGTAACCCCTATACATAGTTTCTAGGTCTTAGGAACATCCCACATCAATTTTAATCAAAACAAACAATTAAAACTCGCTAAAATATATGAAAACACAAGCACTTCCTAAGGTATACATTCCAAACGACATGGACGTTCTGAGACGTTTGACAACCGAACGTCACCAAACTTCATACACTGCCTAAGGACATCATTACAACTCATTTTAAAACAAAATTAACTCATAAAATATATACGAAGTACTAGTTTAGCATAGTTCATTTTACGGTATTACACGTGGATTGAGACTCAAGTTACTCTGCCTTTGACATGAACTACGGATGACCAACAAAGGTTGTCGTTTGATCTACGGTCCATAGGTTTGACCGTAGGTGAAAGTTAGTAGCCTGTTAGGGATGAAATGTTGTTGGGTAAACTTCAAATGGTAATAACTCTTAGTACAAAATCAATTAGGCGTCCCATGTCTTATTAATTGATAGTTAATTTAATTATCTTTCCATATCCACCTAGTTCGCTAATATCCAACCTCCAAGTTAAAAGTTATGCCCATTTTAGTAAAGGTATGGCGAGTATATCCAAATTATGGACCGAAATGATGGACCACCGATTGAAGTATATCCCTTCAGTCCAGGTCATCGTTTGGTCCGATAGCCAAATTTCCAAGGGTATTTGGATCTTTTCCTACTTTTTTTAATCCTAAGATACGTCATTTAAGCCCTAAATAATTAGATTTTAGTCATTTAAAGCCTGGAAACATAACAAGAACTTAGCTATGTAAATACCATAAATCAAAACTTAGAAATTTAGAAGCAAGAAAGGAGAAAAAAGGTCAAGAAGCCTACTTCAAGAACGCAACCAAGGTTTCATCCGTTCTAGCCATGAAATCTAAATATTTCTCCTTGGATTTCATCAACAGGTATGTGGTATTTTACTAGTGGGTTCCTTTCACGCATTACTTCCCTAGTTTTCACTCTGATTCTTGATTCCTATATCATGACTAGACTTACGGTGTCTTGAATGTTAGAATTATTGAGTTCTTAGCTATTACAAAGATCCAAATCATATTATTACATTAACACTCAGTTTAATGTATGAATTTTAGAACCTTAGCCATGTATTTTTTCAGTTCTTGAATCACACTTGCTAGGTAAGATATTTCATTCATCCAGTTATACAAACCTCAGTTATTAATGCATAATTATCAGATTAATGTTGCATTCTCACTTTGCATGTTCAGGTTTGAGTTATTTAGTATTTACAAAAAATTAGTGATAATATGTTAATCACCTAATTCATTGGGAGTAGCATAATATCGGGTTGGACTAGGGTTTAGCGTACCAAAATAGTATCAGACCTACTAGCCAAGTAGGTTTCAAGTCCCCTGTGTGGGAATTAATTTAATGATCATGCCAACATGTCTCTATACCACTGGAAGGGTATATTTGGTCCTTTCAATGGGGCGAATTCATTGGACTCTATATTTTGATCATGTGATTTTATTATCGGTTATTAGTAGCGCCCATGGTTCAGTCAGACTCTATTGCATTGACAATATTTATTGTTCAGTTAGTATTTGGTCTCAACATGTAATAAATTTAGTCATTGCATCCAGACTCCAAGTAGCTCTAAATTCAGTACATCGTGTTCATAATACTATACTTGTTATTGTGATTGTTCAATTATGTTTTATTTAAGCTTTACTCTATCCTACATCCTCAATACCTTTCAAGTACTCACACATACATGCACTACATCTTCTCCTGAAGTAGGTTCAAGTTCTCAATATCCAAATCACACTTAGATAGATTCCCGATAACCAGTTTAGCAGAATAAGTGTTGAGTCCTCATTATCCGAGGAAAATAATCATGAGTTCATATCAGTCCTTTAGTAATATATTTTACGTTTTTTCTAGACTTAGCTAGGATGGTCCCCACAGTTGTGCTCAGTTTAGGCATAGTTCATACATCGTTAATTTCAGCTAGTATTGAGTTAAATTCTTTGGATAAAACTCATCAATTTTCATATAATAAGTTTTAGCATATGGGATTCACCGTCTTTTCAATCGTAAATTATGAATTAGCTTCCGCATCAATTTATTATCTTTAATATGCTCATTATCATGTCAATAGGGTTAGCTTGAGATCACTTGTGATCCTAGTTTCCATGTTCGCGTCTCAGGAGTAACTCGGGGTGTGACAATAATACATTACATTACATTATACAACATTACATTACATTACACAAATTATATTACATTACACAATATTACATTACACAACATTACCTTACCCTACATTACGTTACATTATACAACATTATATTACACAATATTACATTACATTATGTTACATTACACAACATTGCACAACATTACAATAAATTAGATTACATTACCTTGCAGTATATTATGCAATATTAGACTACATTACATTACATTACAGTACATTACAATAGGTTACATTATATTACAGAAAATTACAATACATCACACAAAAGAACATTACATTACACAACATTACATTACATTACACAATATTACATTACGTCACTTTACATAACATTACATTAAACAAAATTACATTACACTACATTATAGAACATTACATTAAATAACATTACATTACATTACACCATAGACATAACTACTTCATTACACTGACACCAAATCATTCCATCATTACACTACACAACATTACAATAAACTATAATACATTACATTACATTACATAACGATACATAACACAATATTATATTACATTACATTACACAACCTTACATTACACAACATAACATTACACCACATTACATTACATTACAATACACAACATTATATTACATTACATTACATTACACAACATTACATTATAAATTACAATGCACAACATTACATTACACACTATTACGCAACATTACTTTACATTTTATTACACTACACTACATTCCATTATACAAAACTACAATACGCAACATTATTTCACATTACATTATACTAGATTAAATAACATTACATTACACAAAATTACGTTATACTACATTATATAATCAACATTATAATACATGACACAACATTAAATTTCATTACATTAAATTACACAATATGACAAACACAATAATACATTACCTGATACAACATTACATTACATTACATTCATAACACAACATTACATAACTTACACAACATTCCATTAGATAACATTAAACAAGATAACATTACATTACCCGACATTACACAACATTACAAAGATTACATTACTTCACATATGAGTACATTAAAATGCATTACAAAAAAATACACAATATTATTGTACAATACGCAACATTAAACAACAATACAATACATTAAATTACACAACATTAGTTTACATTAGATTACACAACATTACATTACTCAACATTACATTACATTAGATTACACACATTACATTAGATTATACAACACTAAATTACTTTACATTACACAACATTACATCACAATACAAAAAAATTCATTACACAACATTACCTTACGAAACATACAATTACATACACTACATTATATTATATACAGGACACCATGCATTACATACACAACAGACAGGAAATGAGTGAAACCAATGTACACGAAAGAATCTGACATGACAGCAAGAAACAGGAGGTAAAATGGACATGACACAAGAGGTAATGTAGATGACACTAATTTATACAAGAGAGATGACACAAGAGGAGCAGTAACAACATTAAATTACACAAAAGGTATTAGACAACATTCATTCCAAGGCACAAGTTCATTTAATGACCCAAACATTACAGAACTGATTAAAATTATATACATTATAGTACCATTACTACAAGTATTAAGCCCCTCGCAAACCCATAACACTCCCCCCTAAACCCACCCTCTGTAACATCCATCCAATTCTGTCTTTCCCGACACCTCCGACCCTCCGTCAATCATCGAACCCTCCTCATGACATTCACCCAGCGCTTCGCACCGCTTTTAATTGCCTTCCCCGCACGGGAACACAACCCTCCTGTCTCCATAACTATACCCCCGATCTGACCCATCTAGTAGTCTTCAGAACCAGAGTCGAGTAGGCGGTCATTGTTGTTTTTATCCGATACCCGCCCGTTTGTGGCATATGCTTCTTTTTCACCCCCGAGGCACACAAGAGGAGAGGAACAGTACAGAAGAGGAAGAACAGATACCAACACACCTAGAGACAGGAAGGACACAACGGTGCAGATACACAACAGGGCAGGAACACAAAAGGGAGGAGTACAATTATGAAGGAAGGACAGAACACGACGACAGCACAGGAATAATACATTAACAAAAAATTACATTAATTATTATCCACTACATTACATAACACATCATGACATTACACAACTTTATTGTACATTATGATACATAACAAAATTACACAACATTACATTACATTATGTTATGTTATGTTATACCACATTATACCACAATATAGTACACAACATTACATTACTTTACTTAACATTACATTTCAAAATATTACATTCACAACATTACATTATACTACACAACATTAGATTACACAATAATACATTGCATAACACAAAGTTACATTATATTACACAATATCAAATTACATCACACAATATTACATTACATTAATTACATGCCAAAATTAAATGACCAACATACATTATTTACATTAAACAAACCATTATATTACCACAATTTACATAGCACAACCATTAAATTAATATATAAACAGGTACATTACCATTACATTAGACAATAGTATATAACATTAAGTTAGTTCATTTATTTAGTCAAGGAATTAGATGGTTAATTAGGGTTTTAAAGCAGTCTAATTAAGTAGATTAAAACCCCATATAAAGGTCCCAACCCTCATTAGATGAAAAATAACTAAAAACACAAATCATCTTCCTTCTCTCTTCTTTCTCTCTCTATTTGGAAGACACCATTGAAGACTAGATACGTGAGGGATTTTGGGGCTTTAAAGGGACGAATTCACCATCAAATCTTCATCAAATGTTGAGGTATGGGATCTAATTCAACTTTGAGACCTTTTTCCACAATGGGTTCCTTCAAAATATTTCTAAAAAGTTAGTTTCATGTGGTTTCTCAATCTGAAAAACAGGGTTATAAAAAAAAAATTTTTTTTAAGTTTTATATTGATAATATGATAGATTAACATGTAGTTTAAATTCTAACAAAATTTATGTTGATGACTTGAGTTATAGGTTGTAGATGATGATCTAAACTGAACCGTGGTTTGAATTGGCTAAATCATGTTGAGATTTGTTGAATTGACTAGGTTATTGGTTGAATTACTGTTAATTGATGTTGCTACATTAATCATGAAAAATTAGAGTGAATGTTTTTCATGATAGTTCTTGATATGACGATATAGGTTATAAAATGAAATAACCTAAGTATTTTGTCTTAAGCTATGATCTAGTATTGAATTGTGATATAGTAGTTCTTATAGCCTTGTTATCATGTTTATTATTGAATTATGTTGTTGTACACCCTAAATTTGATTGAATTGAGGGTTTATGGTATGTCCTTGATGATGAACTATGAAGGATACTTGGTAAGTCTTATGATCTCTATCCATTATATAAATTTGTGGTTAATCGTGATTAAGCAATGACGTTATATTGGAGTAAGCTTGTCTTAGGATTGATAGGGTTGTATGATGTTGAATTGACATGTCTTGACTATGTTGTGAGGTTGATTAATGTGTACACGTTATAAGGATGGTGATGACTATCAATGTGCCTTATTATGATATGAAATGCTAATATGATAACCTCACTTATATGAATTGTTAGTAAAGGAGTTACACTCATGCAATTTTTATAGAGTTATTAATGACGATTATTATACAAGGGGTATACCCTATGACCTAAACTAAAATATGATTGATAATTAAAAGCATAAAGACATTTCAATAAAGGGACTTAGCTTAGCACCAAGTGAACTTGACGATGGGAGGTGATTACTATCCATAGAGAAAGATTCACCATATTGTTCTAAACGTGGTGGTGACTCCCGAAAAAGGGATACTTATCCAATAGATTCCCATGAGGAGACCCCAATTGTCAAATGGCATGTAGAGGGATTATTCCTATCTCCTAGTTCTTGAACTATGTTGCCCATATAGGAAGACTAGCTAGTGGATATACCTACAAATCTAAGTTTATGTTTTGTTTAACATTGATAGGTATACCATCTTCTATTCGGTGTAAGGTTTTACAACATCGTATTCCAAACTAACTCATGTGGTCTATGTCGGTTAGAAAAATATGTTCCCAAAAAGTAAAATGAATTAAAGAATGAAACTCTAACTAGAATAACCTAAGGGGCCTAGCTTAGTCTAGGTAGGGGTATGGGACTCTACCGAAGCATTGTACTAGTTATCCCTGAGGGGAGTCTTAGGATGATGTTTTTATGTATGTCTATGTTTATTAATATATATGATATATATGTGATGAACATGAACATTGTTGATACTATATGTTGATTAGTTCACTTATGAGTATGTGTTGGTTTATATTGTTAAACTAAGATGAAATGTATATCTAAATGTCATTATTGTGTGAAGGAGGATAGTCATGATTTTGTGGGGTTACTTGATTGAGTAAGGTTATGGGGACTATGCTTGTGAATTACAAATTGTTGACGTGAAAGGGATTTCATGGTGTAATGACTACTTGTATAATGAATGTCACTACACGAAAGTACCCCTAGAGTTGAGGGAAGAACCTCGATTAATGGGAAGGCGTAATTCCCTTAGGGTCTTGTACAAGCCCTTTAACTATCGTTCTTTACATAAGACATGAAAAGTAGTGCGAAACTAAAACTTTTGAAGACATTTCATAAAAAACTAATCTTTCATAAATATTTTGAGAATCTCATCAACACAAGCAAACTTGAAGACATAACATAATATCTTAGGGACACAGTCCTTTACATTAAAAGGAAATACATAGTAAGTCTTTAAATAAGAACCTAAGAAATTGACTATGCCCTCGAATATATGAGGACATACTTTGTCTTGAGATGAACTTTTCAAAGCTTCACCTTCAAACCTCCAAAAGCTTCCAACCTATACTTAAAGAGTATAGAAAAGTATGGGGTTAGTACAAAACAATGTACTAAGCATCGCACATGCAAAAACATGCAAAAAGCGACATTTTAGTAAAATAACATTTAATGCCATTTGAGTAAAACATTCAAGAATATAAAAGCAAAAACCATAAGCATTATCATTTAACACTTATAGAAAAATTTTCATAAGTTTATCCAAAGAATACGCATTAGAGTAAAATCACAAAATATTACATGACTCTATTTAACCCTTAATGTGAACTAAAAGACTCTAACGTAGTGAACTTCAAAAGCATTGCCAATGAGAAAGTAAGCAATATTTCCGTCGGAGTTTCCCATTTAAGGTCATCATAAGACTCACTAAGGTAAGACATGAATAAAGTATGCATATGCCTCCTTCAATACCCACCCAAAGCAACTGTTCTGGCATACTCACCTTGGGAGAATAAGCACCCACTCAAAGGGAATACAATAAAGGACCCAACAAACCACACCAAGGAATCCCTTCCTTAATGACAATTAGTGCATGAGTAAATGGCGTCCAACCACCAACTACCCTAAATGACACTCGTTTAGAGACTTGGCAACCAAGACTCCCCTTTCGAAAGTAGTTACCCGAATGTAACGGATAGATGCTCCCTACAATAAACTCCCTAAGTAGCATGTGTCTTTTAAGAAACTTAGTTCATTCAATTCAAAAAAGACTCACCAAGATTCCCCTTTAGGAATGCCTACCTAGTGAAATGGATAAATAGTGTCTCATTCCACTACCTACCCTAAATAAAACACTCCTTTAGAAGACTTAGAACATTCATTTCTTATGTGGAAGTTAGATTAACAGATATAGACAATGAGAACAAGACATGGAATCCTGACTTAACCAATATAGGAGGAGGGATCATAACTTTCCTAGAGTAAGGTCATTCTATTAGCTTACAGGCTTACCCAATCGGTACACATATGCGGGTGCATAGTGTAAGGGAATAAGGAGATGTAATAGTAAACTCATTCTATACAACACGAGGAGTACTTATCTCAAGTTGTCATTGTAATAACAACATTTCAAAGCTTGAAGTGTAACACCATCATTCATATTCTCCGACTACACATAAACCCCATGGATTCTATAGATTATATGCTATAGGTTTAGGATAAATAGTGAACATATCATCTCAACTCACAAAGGGAATTCATCCTCCAACTTATCTTAAAAAGCTCTTAGAATGTAGTGAGGTTGCTACAAGACACTTCATCTCAACTCACGAAGAGTGTCCTCTTCAAAATTTCTCCATTAACTCAACATAGTTTTATACATTCATTTAACTGTGTGTGTGTGTTTACTTTACATGATTTAAGCATCATTTCAGTCTCATTACCTTTTATACATGATTTAAACCTACATTCATCAAATCACAACTTTACATGCATAACAAAATCATATGCTTCACTTAGGCATAATTTAAGCCAAATGTGCAATTGAAATTCACAAAACTCAAGACAAGACTTATCTTCAATATCAATTCAGTTTACCTATTAGTCCCTTAAATCCACACTCACAAAACATACTAAGTAATATCAAGTTCATCAAATAAAGACTGCCACAAAGAAGGTGGACCATACCACTAAAGAGCAATTTATCATAAGAATTACACAATATAAGAAACTCACCATTTAACCAAGACGTCACCACCTATAGTAATTTTATCAATATTTCATAATAATTAGTCCTTTAGAGAAGTATATAACCTAAAATAACAACACAGTAAAACCAAAGTTCATACCTTACACAAACATATCCATTTAACCTATCTCTTACGCTAAAAAACTCAAAATCAATGCATCAACTAAAAAGGAGCATTATTTCATATTTTCAGACACTTAGCAACATAGGCAGCTCTTGCCAACTTCCAAATATTCAAAACTCACCCTTAACCTTCATTTATGGATGAACTTCCTTCTCCAACATAAAACATGATCATAAACAACATTATTATACATATTGAAACTTCAATTCAACACAAAGAAAATTTTATTCACAAATGAGAAATCCTACAGTGAACACTCACTGTATTCACTACCAACATGCTTAAAAATTTCAAAATTTTATTCTTTGAGCAATTAATCAGGATGACATGATCATATGAAGTGTAGAACTCTATAAACTCATTTAATAACATAGAAACAACAATCATAAAGAGTTACCACTTACCGGGACCATCAACTCTGGATTAGTTATACTTCCTAGCTCCCATCCCATAGGGAGTGTTCCACTTTGGAGCATTAGGATCTAGGGAAGCTTGATTGACATCTTTACCTCTTTCATTGATGTTAGGGAACTCCCTCATCTTGTGGACCTTATTAACACATGCAAAACAATCATCCGTTCTCTAAAGAAACCTACCCAAATGTTAGTTCCCATATGTAGGTCACCTAGTCCTCTCAAAAGTATTGCCATCAGCTTGGGAATTTTAGTTTTGAGCATTGTCCTTGTTCCCCATGGAAGAATGTTGGTGGTAGAACCTCTTCTTAGGCTTTTGGTGTCTCGAATAATCCGAACTAGGCCTTTTACCCGCTTGCCTTATCTCTCTTAATTTTGGCTCCTCAATTTGTTGACATAGACCATGAGCCTAGAGTAATCCATGTCATTAAGAGAATTGCCAACACTATTCTCCCAAGCGTAGGAAACTACAATAACAAATTTATCATCTAGACCTAGGGATGACTTACCTGGTTGGGGCATTACTTAGAGAGTTGGGTGAAATATTAGAGGGTACTCTTGTTAAAATGACTCTAACCCTGACAAAGGTTCATGAATTCAACCATTTTTGTCTCCCTCCATTCCAGCGGAAAGAAACTATCTAGGAAAGACTATTTGAATTCCTACAATTCAACACGACCTCTTTCTAAGGGTCCCTCAACCCTCAATTGCTCAAATCACAATTGAGCCAAATCATTGAGTTGGAAAGTGGCTAACTCCGCTTTCTCCCTAGGGGTCACACCAATAGCATCTACCACTTTGAAAACTTCATCTATGAAACAATATGAATATTCATCCACCTTAGTGCAATGAAAAGTTGGAGGGTTCATCCTCATGAAATACCAAATTCTAGCAGCGAGAGTACTAGGTTGGGTCTTATCTGCTTAGTTAACTTGATAAACAAAGTGTTTGTTGACGAAATGAGCTTGAACCCTCATGAGTTGGGTCAAGTTCATTAGGCATCCCTCAACATCGAATTAGTCATATATCCTTCAACAAAAGGAGCTTAAGGCATAGGAGGCTCTAAGGGTACTTGAGGCTCTTCGGGATCCGGTGGCACTTGAGGTTTGTAACGACCTGTTTATTCGTTTTGAGCAACAGATTTTATTCTGGAAAAAAAAACTGCAGAGGTGACGGAGGCAACGACGGAACGTCAAGGCACGCGGACCGTCGTGGAGAGTGTCGTTTCAAAACACTTAGAAATCTGAAATTGGGTAATGAAAATCGACTCTCTGACCGTCACGAGAAATGGCAGGACGGACCGTCCCAGGCCGTGCGGACCGTCATAGAGCTCGATGGAAATGCCTCTGCGGTTGCGACGGGACAGAAGGACGGGCCAGTCGCAGGCGCGCGACGGGTACGTCAGGGATACGAATCAAGTTCGGGTCGGATTTATTTAACGTTTTAAGGGACGTTTTTGACTATCCCTGCTTTAATTAAT
>JAKWJA010001053.1:0-31835 GCA_027704765.1 Solanum habrochaites | reverse complement strand
AACATAAAATATATTATAGCATGAGTGATTTCTCACCTCATTTAATAGTATAATGGCGGCAGCCCCCATCTACACTGTCCCTAAGGCCAGCCCACAATCTATCCCTTTTTGTAATATTTTTTGCTTGAGTGGGTGGGCCCACTAAGTAATTTAATCCTAATCATCCACCCATTATAGTGGTGGGGCCCATTGGACTAAATCAATCCAATTAGCCACTAAGTAATTCCTCACTTAAAGTTAATGGCCTTACATTAGCCAACTCATACTTAATCTCACATTTGAAATAACATCCTTGCCTAATATTTGTTTACAACGTCTTCTAGATCACGATGCGCACTACGTATTTAAAAAAATACGAGGCATAACAATCCTTCCCCTTTGAACATTTGTCCTCGATGTTAAGTAGCGTCTTGGAAAGATCAAAATTCCAGCGAGGTCTCCCTAAAAGTTATACCTATCACCTGCATTCCGTACTTCAGATGCTCACAGCTATACTCTCATTATCTATCATATAGTCAAGCTAGGAATGAATTACCGCAGTACGGTGAACAAGTAGGATACGTATCTTCATTTCGTCTTCCGCCTCCCAAGTCATTCCGTTTCCTCCCTATTGTTATTTTGCCACAACACACTTTTGTCAATGGAAGCCACAGTCCTTAGTAAACGTAACCTTCTAACTGATTATCAAGTATAAGCCACGGGTTTTCCTATAATGACACTCCTCTTTACCTGATATCATCTAGAGGTATACTCTAGAAGGATCACACACCAATCATTTACGTAGACATCGTTACATGGAAAGACTGGATGTACCACCTCCAAATCAAGATGGTAGGATCCCACTCATAGGCACCTTGCCTATCCACGAACAATCTGATAAGGAAGCCCATGTAATCCTCGGGAACTGAGCTTCCCCTTCCTGCCGAATTCTCATCACATCCACATCACACCCGTCATGGGTGATACCTTCCAGGAATCCCCGTCACCAACGAAACTGAAACGCCAAAGCTCACGCCGATTATCTGCATATACTTCTGTCGACTCTGGGCTGCTAATAATCTTTCTTGACTAAGATTCACCGGTGTCAACGCTTGCTGAATCAACACATCACGGGCCCTATTGAACTTCAATCTCGCCAACCCTCAACCCAACCAATAGTTATTCTCTGCACTTCCTCTCATATAAGCCTCATAACTTTGCCTCTGGATCACGAGAATGGTAGCTATTATTAGAGGCAAAACTCATAAGCCCCAAAAAGGCAAGTGGGTCACTCCCAGCTGCCCTTTGAAGTCAATACTACAGCCCGCAACGATATCTTCTGTGTCTGAATATAAACGCTCATCCTGCCATCAGTCGAGGGTGAAATGTTGTGCTAAGGTTACCTGTTTCCCCAATCCACTTCTGAAACGATCTCCAAAAGTTGGCTGTAAATTGAGCTCCTCTGTCTTGATATATGGACGTGGGAACCCCATGCAGTCTCACTATCTCACCTGACATATAACCTTCGCATAATCTTCAGCCGAATAAAGTGTCCTGACTGAAGAAAATTAGGCCGATTCTTCAGCCTATCACAATAACCCATATAGAGTCATACTTCCGTTGAGTGAGAGGTAAGCCTTAATGAGTCCCATATTTAATCATCTCCCTTTCCAGTCGGGACTCTATCTCCTGTAATATCCACCATGCTTTTGATGTTCGATCCTTGCCTTGTTGACCATTTGTGCACTCGAGCGACAAACTGAACTTCCGCTATGTCCTTTTCATGCCATCCGCATCCCACCAATATAAGCATCTAGGTCATGATACATTTTTGTTGACCCTGGGTGATAAATAACGTCAGAGTGTGCCTCTCCAATAACCTGCCGTCGTAGCCCCGCAGTTTCGGGTACCCACAATCTTCCCTTCATATCGTAACACTACTCCGCAGGTGTAACTTAAATGGGGGTCCTTTTCCTTTTTGAAGATTTGCAATCTCTATACTGTGCCCGAATAGGGTCCCTTGTATTGGTGTCTCTTTACCCTCATCTATTCCTGAGGATCAAACAACCCTCTCGAATAGAAACTCCACTATCTTCCGAATTAGCTAGACGGACTCCAAGGCTGTATAGCCCTGAATCTCCCGAACCATATCCCTCCCTTTTGGTGTACATTCTGTCAAGCTACCCATGGACTTTACTGGCTAGAGCCTCTGCTACACACCATTTGCTTTCCTGGATGTATAAAATACACAACGAACCAACATCATAATCCTTTTAGCAACCTCTAACCAACCGCCTCTGTCGTAATTTCACATCTCTTCTGTTTAAAGATATATTGGAGACTCCAAGATCGTGAGTAGGAATAGTTTCTTTTTTCATTCTCCTAACGGTTGTCGGAGGCATATGCTATAACTTTGCCATGCTGCCATACACAACCTCCTAGCCCAAAACCCTAAGCATCACAATAAATAACATAGCCGTCTGGTCCACCGGAAGAGTTAGGACTGGAGCTTAGTCAATTTTGTCTTTCAATAGCTGGAAAGCTTCGCTCACACCATCTGTCCACTGGAACTTGGCTGCCTTTTGAGTTAGCCCTTGTCAAGCGCTGAAATTGGAGGCAAACTTTTTCTACGAATCCTCCTGTTATCCTGTCTAACCCCAAAAATCTCGTACCTCCATTTGGTGTCGTAGTCTGGGCCAAGTCTTCCTACTGCCTCCATTCTTCTTTCGTGTCTACCCGACATACCATCAGCTCAAATAATATGCCCCAGAATTGCCGACTGACGTCAAACCAGAACTCGCACTTAGAAAAATTTAGATACAACTTCTGGTGCTGAAGCACCACTAAGTCCCAGCCTTAAATGATCTGCATGCTCCCCTCTTTAACGTGAATAGACCCGCATATCGTCTATAATACAATAACAAACATATCAAGAATGGTTTAAAATACTCGATTCATTAAATCCATAACACACACCGCTGGAGCATTAAGTCAGCCCAAAACACGGCACTCTAAACCGCCTATGCCCATTCGGGTCCGTGATGCGCTTTGGAATATCTGCCTCCCGTACCAGCACCTGATGATACACCTGATCGCAATCTATCTTTGAAAACACTTGCAGCAGCACCCGCACTGGTCAAGATATATCGTCATCCTTGGTAGGGGATACCGTGTTCTTTATTGTTACTTTGTTCAACTTTCCTATAATCAATGGCACATCCGCAGCGACCCCATCCCCCCCCCCCCCTTCTTCCTCACAAACATACCCAGGTCTTCCCAAGGGGACGTACTGCTGATGCAGCCGCCCTTTTCTAGCAAATCCCTCAATTGCTCTTTCAATCTTTCAACTCAGCAGGTGCCATTCATAAGAGGTATAGAGATAGGCTGGGGTATCTGGCAGTACATCTATAGTAAACTCTATCATCCCGTCTTTGAGGAAGGCCTGGAGTTCCTCGGGGAAATACAATCGGTAAATTCCTTAACTACCTCGGACTGATTGAAGGTCGGTGCCTCTGCCTTTATGTCCTGCACCCGACTCAGATGGTAAATATAAGCCTTTTCCTAACCATCTCCCTGCCTTGAGTATTACATGAACTTACCTTTCGCGATAACTGACTTCCCTTCCACTCTATAATCGGTTCCCCTGGAATTGAAATCGAACTATCTTTCCTCTGCACTCATATTAGCATAACAACGCAGCCACCCAATCCCATGCCCTTATAATATCAAACTCATCATATTAACTCTATTAGATCTGCTTAAGGTACGACGACTATATTAACTACTGACAATTCCTATATACTCGCGTAGGCGCATGACAAAATCTCCTACAGTGTAGCTACCTCCAATGGTTCTATCAACTCAGACTCTATTCCGATCCTCCTAGCAACAAAGGAGATATATATGATAAAGTTGGAACCTGGGGTCTATCATGCATACACACTTCGGAGAATAGTGCTAATTACCTGTGGATCACTTCTGTAACGCCTCCTGATCTTGCCTATTAGTCCAATCCAAGCATATATCTGGTTTGAGGGACCGCTAGAATTGGAAGCTCCACACGGCCTGCTGGCCTGAATAACCCTGGCCCATAGGTCGCATACCACAGCAAGAAGTTGGAATGAACCATCAACAGGACCCGTTTAGGCTGTGCCCTACCACCTGCACTACCTCTAAGGTGACACTCCTCATAAGTATGTTCCTCTGGACGGCCGCAAGAAAAACACTCACCTGTAGCCCAACGACATCCCTGATGGACTTACTCCTACAATGAGAACACCGAGGTCAAAGGGGCCCGGCCTAGGCTCAAACCCCTGCCATCCTGTGACCCTGACGCCCTACACAGCTCCTGACCATCTTCCGATATCCATAACATGAACCCCCTACCTGAAAGTGGGGTGCCCTCTGTGCCTGGCTGGAAGAAAATCTAACAGTTCTGGCTGAGACCTGCCCCGCTTTAAACTCGTCGATCTAAACCTGCTATCTAAGCCTCTTATGCTGCTTGCCTCTATTATAATCCTCTATCTGGCTGACGTCCCCGGTGCCGATCCTCACCCCCTGTGCATATGCCTGCACCCGAGCATGTCCATACCTGGCTTGAAGATTCAATGCCCTACACCGTCATCAAATAACGATCCAATCCCATCACTAGCGCGTACCCTGTCTGCCATGAATCAGCCACAATAGTAGGCGCATGCCTAGCCATGAATCAACCTCGAGGGCTATACTCTTCTAATAGCTCCTGGTCTCGGATTTTGCTTGTCAAAAACGCAAGACTCTATCGACTCTAGCTCGCTTCTCTCTGAAGGCAGGAAGTGGCCGCTGGAAAGCCTCACAAATTCTCCCATATACCGCTGGAGAGCACCCTCAACTCCTAATAACTCCCAAGACTCATACCATTAAGCTACATCCCGCAAACGATACTTAGTCAACTCAACGACTCGCTCCGAAGCCTGATTATCCTCAATGTACGCTGCAATCTGACGAAATAAACTCTTGCGCTTCATCCGGGAGCCTTGACCCAAAGAACGCTGGGGATACAACTTAAGAAGTCCCGAGCCCTTAAGCTACAGATCTGTCCGCTAATGATCAACTCCTAGTCCACATGCCTCGAGCCTTATCTGCCACTAATCTAGTCAGCATTGAACCGCATCTCTCATGGGCCCATCCTCTGCCCCTGACTGAGGAGCTGTAGGTTTCATATGTTGGGGGCCTCGGGTGGCTGTGGTGTCGTCCCCCGAACTGGAGCTGCTGCTGCTGTAAAAGCTCTTCTGGCGTGGGTGTGTAGCAGAGCTCTCCCGACTGGAGCATCATCCAGGCAGATAGACTGTTGACGGGCCCTAGTATTTTCTTTTCTCCGGGTCTGACAGTACCTTCTGCTACCACGATTTCCCTCTGGGCGGCTGTCGCTTTTTGGAGGCATAGCTGAAAACACACACGGAGTTCGTTAGAGAGGGATTACCTGTTAATATATCTCTAATCCACGATCATGATAATAAGAGAAAGAAATGACATCCTAAATGTCAGTAGGCTTCCCTGGTTTATAGATGTGTGCACACACACAGCCGATAAACAACTCTACTAAGACAGTACGGTCTGTAGACACTTCCGAGGAGAACCGCTCTGATACTCACTCTTGGTCACGACCTCAACCCGATTGCCGTGACTAGTGCCTTCCGTTTTGGACATCCCCATACAAACCTGCTAAGTATAACCACTGAATAAACAATATGGATTTTAATATCAAAAACAAACTCACCCCACTGTCATATTATTATAAGATGACATTGTCTCATAAGAGTCTAACCATTCACAACCATACAGCATACGCGAGCCGACAGGCCGCCACTATTTCAAAGCATAATAACATACGTATGCCGACAAGCTGCCACTACACAATACCAATATGTACGCATCCGCAAGGCTGCCCCTTTACAAGCGTACATACCCAACAAACCATGTCCAACGACCTTATCCAAACATATATTATACACCCACATAATGTCCACACATAACCTAAGAGTACATTAGTGAACCTCGACAGGGACAGGCCTCCTCCATAACCCATAGACGAGCAAAGACTACATCCAAAGTTAATGTACAAAATGACTGGGCTCCGACAGTGGAGCTCTCCCAATCAGGCAGGAGTAAGATATCCTAGGGCGGGAGGATCACCGAACTTTGCGTCGACTACACCTTCGGCATGAAACGCAGCCCCCCGAGGAAGGTGGGGGGTCTTACGGACAATGTACTGAGTTATGTCCAAGCATAAGTAAAGATGACATTGGGGAGTATACCCACATGGCAAGTCGAAACAAAATATCGCTACACATCTACCCTTTTAAGTGAAATCATAGCATATATTATACTTTAAGGTGCCCCATGTTCCTTAGTACAGGGGCTTCGGTCAAAATAATCATCACGTCATCCTCCGTCATCATCTTATCATAACCATCCTCATCACCATCATATATATAAAATATACAATACCCGGCCTCTAGTTGGGAACTCGGTGACATATGCAATTAAACTCCCGCACGAACCTTACCCGGCTCGGGACTCGGTGACATGCTAATGAAACTCTATCACTGGCAGAATATTATGATCAACCATAGTGCAATTAAAAAATCAATTTGCTTAATAACTCAATAGAACAATCACGTGAACCAGCAAGGATATTAACCAAGATTAATGGTTTTATCAAGATATTGACCTTTAATCGATATGGAACGTAAATCTCAATGACTCTAAGAAGCATTAACATATGATCTTAGAGATCATCATGACTTGACATAGGCCGATATATAAGGATAATTGTGGAAGCAAGACTACGTAACTAGACGCTCTAGAGATAAGTATCCAAATTTGTCCTTTATTCGCAAGTTATTTTTAAAAGTCCATGCCAAGGCCAAGAAAGAAGGGACAACGTTACTACTCGTATAATTGAGCCTCATTTCCACTATTTACTCTCCACTATTAATCCTATAACAGGAACAAACATCGTGCTGGGCAATTAGATAAACATCGTGCTTTACTTTCTTGTAAGCTAGCTAATCATCAACGAAAAATGCGGCAGCACCTCCCCTATTTTCCTTACTTCGTCCCAATCCGCCAACATCCAAAGTATCCACAGCAATACCAAGAACACATATAACCCAAAGAATCATATTAAACAGCCCCCTCCCCAAAACAGTTCCGTCTCGGCAACCATGCAGCAAAGCCATGACAGAACACAATCCTGAGCATGAACATCTGTTATAATAATTCGCAAACACATCTACCACCTTCTCGTATTCATCCTTTTGGAGTCTATACTCAATAATACATTCAACCATATACATATGCCAAAACAGAATTTTTCTCCTGCAGTTTGCTTTAATCAAAACAGCCCAAGCACACAACGTGACCCCACTAATATCCGATATGGTTTCCTATTCTACTTAGCACTTCAATAACTAAACAAACTTCCTAAGCTAGTACTGGTCCCGCCCCCTTCTTAAAATTAGTTAGTTGGATAATTAACAAGGGTATTTAAAGAATTAACATCACAACAAGAGAATTACTAACCAAAGTATTTGCACTGCTGGCCAAGAGTTGGCAGGGTTGGTTCTCCATTCCATGGCTTCCTAAGACAAGTGGTGAAGAAGAAGAGATATGCAGCAAATGCATTTCACCACTTTATTTATGCAATGGAGTGGATTTCTCCACCTCATTTAATAGGATGAGTGGAGGCAGCCCCCCTGCTACAATACAACCTGTCCACTAAGGCCTTCCACAAATCTGATCCCTTTTTCAATTTTTGCCTGAGTGGTGGGGCCTAATGGATTAAATTCATCCTAATCAGCCCACCAATTATGAGTGGTGGGGCCCATTGGATTAAATCAATCAACTTAGTCCACTAATGATCCCTCACTTAAAGTCTAATGGCACTTTTTAAACCTTACCAACTCATACTTAATATCACATTTGGAAATAACATCCTTGCCTAATATTTCTTTACGTCTTCTAGATCACGATGCGCACTACGTATAAAAAAAATACGAGGCATAACAAAAAGCTTGTGAAATGATCTATAGAGGGTCTCTTTACCTTATTGTGAGGGTTAAAGATCTTGAGTCTGACATTCCTCCTATATATTCGGTCCTCGTATTGAAGGATTTTACAAAAGTCTTTCCCCATGAATTGCCAAGAATTTCTCCCGAATGGGAAATTTATTTTGGTATTGACTTATTACCAAATACGAAAAATCCCATTTCCATTCCACCTTATCGGATGGCTCCTTCCGAATTGAAAGAATTGAAAGCTCGATTGATGGATTTACTAGATAAAGGTTTCATTCAACCTAGTATTTCTCCATGTGGTCCTCCGGTGTTGTTTGTGAAAAACAAGGATGGATCCCTTATGATGTGCATTGATTATCGTCAACTTAATACGGTTACCATTAAGAATAAGTATCCTCTCCCTCGGATTGACAACTTGTTTGTTCAACTCCAGGGGGCTAGCTACTTTTCTAAAATTGACTAAGATTGGGGTATCACTAACTAAGAGTCAGAGGTGAGGACATACCTAAAGTGGCTTTTCGAACTAGGTATGGTCACTATGAGTTCCTTGTTATGTCTTTGGTCTCATTAATACACCGAACACTTTTATGGACCTAATGAATAGAGTGTTCCAAATTACCTTTATTACTTTGTGATTGTTTTCATTGATGATATACTGGTAAATTTGAAGAATGAGGGTGAACATATGGACCATTTGAGAGTAGTATTACAAGTTCTTCAAGAACACCAACTATTTGGAAAATATTGCAAGTGTGAATTTTTGTTGTGATGAGTGGAATTTCTTGATTTTATTATCTCAAGTGAGGATATAGAGGCCGATCCAAAGAAAACCGAGGGGGTTAGGAATTTCCCTAGACCATTGACTCCAACAAACATTAGAAGTTTCCCTATAGGAGGTTTGTAGATGGGTTTTCATCCATTGCTTCTCCTTTGTCTACCTTAACCCAAAATAGTGTGAAGTTTGAGTAGTTGGAGGTTTAAAAAAAGCTTCCAATAATTGAAAGATAGGCTTACTCTTCTCGGTGTTGACTTTATCAGAGGGTACGAACGGTTTTGTGGCATATTGTGACACTTCCCAAGTGGGTTTGGGTTGTATCCTTATGCATCATTGTAAGGTAGTATCTTATGCCTCTAAAAAACTCAAGGTGCATGAGAATAATTATCAAACTCGTGATCTTGAATTGGTGGCCGTGGTGTTTTCTTTACAAATATGGAGGAATTACTTGTATGGTGTTCATGTTTATGTATATACGTACCACAAGAGTCTTCAATACGTGTTTACTCAGAAGGAGTTGAATCTTCGTCAACTAAGATGGTTGGAATTGTTGAAAGATTACGACATGAGTGTTCTCTACCACCCCGGCAAGGCTAATATGGTGGCAGATGCTTTAAGTCGTATGACCAAGGTTAGTGTGTCTCATGTGGAGGAAGGTAAGAAAGACCTAGTGAAAGATGTTCATAGGTTGGCTAGATTGGGTTTTGGGTTGGATGATTCCCTAAATTATGGTTTTATTGATCATAATAACTCCAAGTCATTTTTAGTGGTTGAGGTGAAGTCTATGAAACATCTTGATCTGCTATTGATGGAGTTGAATAAATCGGTACATAGCAAGTTAAATGAGTTGTTTCCCCGGGGGATGGTGTGCTAAGGTACTAAATTAGATTATGTGTACCGAATGTTGATGATTTGAAAAATAGGGAGTTAGAGGAAGCTTATGGTTCCAAATATTTTATTCATCCGAGTTCCACCAAAATGTATCGTGATCTTAGAGAGGTATATTGGTGGGATGGCCTAAAAAGGGACATAGCAGAGTTTGTAGCTACGTGTTAGAATTTCCAACATGTGAAAGTCGAGCGGTTTGACCCAAATAATTGAAGTTCCTACTTGGAAATGGGAGGAAATTAATATGGAATTCATCGTTGGGTTTCCTCGAACCTGGAGGCAAAATGACTCAATTTGGGTTATTGTTGATAGATTGACGAATTATACTCGTCAAGTCCACTTATTCAGTGGAGGAATATGCAACAATCTACATAGATGAGATTGTGAGTCTTCATGGTATTCCTTTGTCTATTATGTCGAATAGAGGTTCAAAATTCACTTCTCATTTTTAGAGATTTTTTCAAAGAGGGTTGGGTACACAAGTAAAGCTTAGCACCACTTTTCATCCCCAAACAGATGGTCAAGCAGAACCTAGTATTCAAACCCTAGAAAAAATATTAAGAGTTTGTGTGTACACTTCAAAGATAATTGGGATAATCACTTGCCATTGATTGAATTCTCCTATAATTATAGCTACTATTAGAGCCATGGCTCAATTTGAAGCACTTTATGGTAGGAGATGTAGGTTTCTGGTTGGGTGGTTTGAGGTTGGTGAGTCTTCACTCCTTGGTCCCGAAATAGTCTATGATGTTTTTTAGAAGGTTGGGGTTATAAGGGATAGGAAAACAGCCTATAATCAGCAAAGTCGTGTACCGATAATAGAAAAAGAGACCTTAAATTTGAAGTGGGTGATAAGGTGCATTTGAAGATTCCCCCTATGAAAGTATGATGAGATTTTTCAAAAAAGGGAAGCTAAGTAACCAGTATGTGGGTCCCTATGAGGCTTTCCAAAGGTTTGGAATGGTCGCATACTAGTTGAAATTACTTAGTGAACTATCTTCAGTTTATCCGGTATTCTATGTGCCCATGCTTAAGAAGAGTATTGGCGATCCTGTGTTCATTCTTCCTATTGAAGGGCTAGCTGTGGATGAGTACTTTCCCTATGAAGAGCTTCTGGTGCAAATTCTAGATCCTCAAGTTAAGAAGTTGAGGAACAAAGACGTAGCCTCATAAAAATTCTATAGAGAAACGACCTAGTTGAGGGAGCAATATCGGAGGCCGAGGTCGACATGAAGTCCCGTTATCCTAAAAATTTTCCTAATTAAGATTAGTTGTTCCTACTTATAATGAAAATAATGAATAAATTTGCATTTAATTTGTTTGGCAAAAATATGCATAATTATGGTAAAAGGTTGATGCTAAAATGAGTTGTCATGTGGCAAATTCTCTTTGTTTGATTTGCATTTATTTGTGTTTTTGGTGTATTGTTGCCTTTATGAAATAGTATTGAGCATGTTGATATGTTTTGAAGGATGTTTTGGCATAAGTGACTCTTAATGTTCATGTTGAGCTCATCTTGGCATTGAGAAGGTAGTTCGTCATGTTGTAATATTGAGCTCTTAAATGTGGCAATTTGTGTTTTCAGTTGCGATTTATAAATGTCATGTTTATATGTTGAATAGAGTTGTGAATTACTACTTTGAGTTGTAACTTATGTTGATTCTATATTGTTGGTTGGGCTGATACTATTGAGTCTATCTAATCCCTATAAAAAGATTTTTAGTGCCATTCGGGGACGAATGTTCCTAAGGAGGGATAATGTAACACTCCAAAAGTCCATGACATAATATAGAGCCTCACATGATGAACTAAAACTTGAAATGTTGTTTATAGGCCTAAAATAATGTATCTAATCTATTTAGGAAGTGTTAGAGTCAAAACATCAAGGAACGTCCATGACGTCAAGAGACTAGTGAAATTGATGTTAGTGTGCCTTGGCATATTTCATTGGGTTTTAAGAGTCGTATGTCACTACACGAGAGCACACCCTAGAAGATAGGGCATTCCTCAAGACGTGGCATGGTGTACTTGACCTCTTAGAGGTCTTGTATAAGCCCTTTGACTGCAGTCATTGCATACATGTATGAAAAGTAGTGTGGAATTAAAACTTTTCACACAAAATAATACTTCAAAACATATTTTATATAAAACATAATGAATAAGGCTAAGTCACAAAGTCTCCATCTTCGACAAACGAATATCGTGAGACACGACCATACATCAAAATATAGAAATATATTAGTATATTACAATTTTTTTAATCAAAGAAAACTAAACATAGTAATGTCCTCGGATGTATTGAGGACATACCAACACTTGTTTGAATAAAATGCTAAAATTCATGCTTCAATTCAAGTACTCCTCTCAAATGCCACCTCAACCTTCAAAGATGGACAAAATATATGGAATTAGTACATTAGAATGCACTAAGTATGGTGTAATTGTAACACCCAGGTCCTGCTTGTTTGTATGACTAAGTTCACAACGACAACCCTATTATTATATGGGAGAATGAGGTTGTAATCGAATCCTAAAGACCAAGGGTTCAAGTATATATACAATTGGCCGAGATAAGGTTAAAATAAAAATTGAATCAAGTAAATCACCTATGTGCTTCACCAACTTGCTTCAACTATGTGTTTCACCTTTTTGCTTCACCTATGTGTCTCACCTATGTGCTTCACCTACTAAGCTTAATGACCAGCCAAAACGACCAAGTAGGTGGATCACCTACTTAGCCATTATGTGGCCCAAAATAACAGAGAGAAAAAAGAGGCGGTGGAGACTCTTTGAGCCAAATTCTTTGTTGATTTTCTCTTATTATTTTACATAAATCTAATGAGATCTCTCAAGGTTTATCTCTTCACCTCTCTCAAGGTATTTTCCACAAATTATATCTAGGATTCTTGAAGAAATCTTCCTCTTTCAAAATGAAGTTTGAAGGTTAATTCAAACCCTTGAAGGACTTCAACTCAAGGTCTAAATTTTCAGAAATTAAGGTAATCTTACTTCCCCATTAATCTGTGTTATTTCATGAATTTATGGAACTACGATCGGAATGCATGAGTCAAAAATTTAGAGATGATAATAAAAGGCTTGGAGCTTCCTAATATGGTTTTATCTTAGTGTTGCATTGGGTGAATAGTTATTAATGTTGTATTGGGTGGATAGTTGGATTCATTTGGTGGTGAAGGATTTTTTACCGATGTAAAGTGTTGTATTTTCTAGTATGGGATAGTTAGGTTTTGAAACACCATTTTCAAATAAATGTAGGGTTGTATGACCGCTAGGTGTTCACATAATATCATAGTGGTGTATTTCTTGACCTATTGATCTATTATGAAGTAATTGATCTGTATATTTTACATTATAGTTTGTAGTGTTGTCTTGCTTTAAAAGAAACTCATGTGATGTGTTTTCAGCGAAGAAACAAAGGGTGTAGTAATGAACAATTTAAATCGAGGGTTGGTGCAATCTTCCTACCCATTATGTGTCTATTCATTTGTTTGGGTGTTTTGAAGCTCATGATGTGCTGGGAGGCTTCATAATAAAGTCGTAAGTTTTGTAAACATGTGAGAAGGGAATGTGTGAAAGGAACACCTAATAGTAAAATAGTTACGAGCATGTTGGCTGCCTTTGTTTTGGTTAGTTGAAATGATCCAAGATTGTTTGTTAGCTGCTAATATTAGCTATATAGATTGTCATTATTGTAGATTAACACTTTATCGGAAATTCTAAATCATAATGAACATAATACTGTCTGGGAGACAATGTTTGTAAATCTATTCAATTTAATATGTTTTGGCATGAAGTCCTATATTTTGGGTACCAACAAAGCAAGCTTTCTATATAATCATTTTTGTAAAAGATATGTTGTGATGGCGTATAATCTCTAATTCATTAATATCCTTCTACTGCCATGGTTTACAAATGTGTCAAACTACTATTATAGGTGTTCATTATCCTATATCAATGTAGTAATACTTTAAAGTACCAGCATGATGAAACTAATTTAAACAGTAAGTTTCATGAGTTCTCCTCTAAATAAAATGAGGATTCATTGAGTCAATATTAATCCTACATTACACATGTTACGAGGTTTCATAGGCAAGATATATTGTGTCAAATTTATAAGTCCTTACATAGAATGTACACTTATATCTTATTTCGGATTTGTCAATGTGCATCATTAGTTCACATATTTGTACACCCTTTCATTTGACATAGACTACAAAGTGTTAAGCTATAGTAATATCTTATACAATCCTTACCTCTTCATAAGAGGAGGTGCATGCTTCCATTTGATATGCATGTATGCCTCCATTTGAAAGTTGAAACGTGTTTTAAATGAACCATGCAACATTTCCTAATGTCCCAACTTACCAAAAACCTTCATAGATTTTTGTATATATTTGTTGTACTTAATGAATCTCATTGAGTCATAACTTCCTAAGTACTACATTGAAGTTACATTTTTCATGGAATATCATTTTGCTGCCTCAAGTTTATTCACATGTCTACACCACTAGTATATAGTCCTAAAGCTCAAAAAAATTATGACAACCAAAAGAACAATCTTAAAAATCAAATATACAAGCTAAAGTTGATTTTAAATAATTTGAGTGGCAGTTTAGTGGTTGAAATACCTAGCATTGGCCGATCTCAATCTAAATAATTTGGGTGGAAGCTCAAGGGTTCAAATACATATCATGGGCCGATCTCAATCTAAATAATCATGGGTGGAAGCTCAGGGGTTGAAATACCTAGCATGGGATGATTTCAATCTAAATAATCTGGGTGGCATCTAAGGGATTAAAATACCTATCATTGGCTGATCTCCATCAAAATAATCATGGGTGGCAGCTCAGGGTTTGAAATAAATAGCATTGGCCAATCTCAATTTAAATTTTGTGGGTGTAAACTCAGGAGTTGAAATACCCTGCATGGGTCGATCTCAATCTAAATAATCATGGGTGGAAGCTCAGGGGTTAAAATAGCTAGCATTAGAAAATCTGAGTGTATATAAGTATGGGTGGTAGCTCAGGGGTTAAAATACCTCGGAAGGGCTGATCTCAAACTATATAATTATGGGTGGTAGACCAAGGAAAAAATGCTAGCATGGGTCGATCCCAATTTTTATATTTATGAGGATAACATCCTAGGGGTTGAATGCCTAGCATGGGTCATCCTCTTTTACCATTAGTTAGCTTGTCATCTGTATTACATGCCTTATGAAAATTATAAAGTAGCAAAGATTATGAAAAGAATGTAATGTATAGTGATCAAGGTATAGTAATATATAATGTGCCCAATCTCTAATAGTCATATCCACAGAAAAATATATTAAGGTGTAGAGAATGGTAAAACACGACATTGTGATCCTTTAGGTTATTTCTCGTTGCCAGATGTTTCAGTTGCTGATCTACTTATATATTCTAATAGTTCACTTGTTGACATGTTATACACTCTAATAGTTCACTTGTTCACGCATCATGTGTTCACATAGTTACTTTGAAGTGTCATTTGTTCTCATAATTCATCTGTTCATATGTCACATGTTCGAACTCACATAATGTCATAACTCATGTGACATTGCCTTCTTGTTAATGTGTTATATACCCTTGATGTCTCCATTGTTTTTATTTCATTCTTATGGCTCACTTGTGTGCATGTCTCCTAGTCCACTTGCTTATCATACAACTACATGTCACCAGTTCACTTGCCTGCATGGTTTTCTTCTAATCCACTTGTTTATGTAGCTACATGTCTTATTGATCACTTGATCAAATGTTACATGCCTGCATAACTCACTTATTCATGTGTCGCATATTCCTATAACACATTTGTCCTTATGTTAATTCCATTTTGTTTTCCTCCACTTGTTTGTTATAAACTCCATGTGGCTTATCAGTTGTTTTTCTATTGTCCCCTCAATGCTTAGTTGATTAAGTGAAACATATTTTATAATAAAGTATCTTCATGAAATAGAGGGAAAAAAGGAATTTAATTATGTCTCATTTTAGGTTGATTCATATGGTTTTGATACATGTATATGTGGCATCCTCTTGGCCAAGAAGAGGTACTTCAATTTAAATGATCGCGAGTTTTTACAATAGATATGTAGTATGTTTGCAGTTTCCAAGTATTGCTACCCCAATATTTTGGGTTTTCTCTTATATGCTTTTCAGTAACTACCCTGCTTTCAATTTGCCTTGCATACGAGTACAAATTCTATATCTACTCACGTCATTTTATATCATGTTAGTGGTGTTGTACTCACACTTCAGGTAGACGCCTTTTAGATGGGAAGTTTCTCGGCGGGAACTCCTTGCAGATTTTCATATATAGTTAGTGATACCCAATTCCACCAAGGGCCTTATCTTTTTATCTGATTTACATAGATGGGATTAAGGAATGTAGGGGCCTTGTCTCAAAATATTTATAGATCATGTCATATGTTTGTGGCTTCATAAACTATGTCCAAATAAGGTTCGTACAGTTAGAGTTATGTATTCCATTCTTCCATGTGGGTCCACTAAGATAGTATATGAGCGAATGACTTTTATATGTATAAAATAATATCTTTTCATCTAGTTGATGATCAATGCATTACTTAATATCATTTACTTCTGTCCTTTGTAGGTATGTTTTGTTAAGTGGTCCTCTCGGTCATTGAGGTATCATGTTAAAGCACTGAGTGCCAGTCCGTCTCACCAGGCTTGAGGCGTGACAAACTTGGTATTAGATCATTAAGTTCAAATATCCTAGGGAGTTTATGAAAATGTGTCCAGTAGAGTCCTTTTTATTGGTGTGTTCATGACCACATCAATATGAAGGAGGCTACGTGGGCATTTAGGAACTCTTACCTTTTATTCATGTTCGAAATTATGCAATAGAAATATGCTTAGAAGAATCATTCTTTTCTGTGTGATTGATTTTAGAGTGGTAGATGAATATTATTTTATCAGGACATGCATATGTTAAGAATGCGAGACATGAGTTAGAATGTTATGGCTCAAGTTTTTATTCATCTACTTAGAGAAACATGATTAAATTTTTAGTTGCTCTGAAGGATATGAGACTCAAAAAAGAAAATGAGGGTGAATTAGAGTAGGTATTACAAACGATGAGGTAATTAATAACTCAAGCGATTAACTAAATGTTATCAAAATTGTCAAAAAGAGGTAAGAATGACCTTAGGGGCTCAAGTCAGTTAGTCTTTGAAGTTAATACGAGATAGATGAAAATAATAGACTAGAAAAGAAAAGGTTTACACACTATAATAAGACTAATCTCCAAAGCTGAGGAGTATCAAGGTTAGATGATAATTGATTGGTTAGACATAAGCTATGACAAAGGCACTATTCTAGTATGTTTTAATTGGGCAAATTCTGGTATATACTAAGTAGAAAAGAATAGTGTTTAAGTATCATAAGTCTTGTTGCAGATGATAATGTTCCTTGTTAAAGGATAAAAGTTGAGTGTACTTACTAAGGATGTTACTGAAAGTGATGTAATTTGTGCTGGTTAAAGGTTGCCTCATATGTTAAGTGCATAAGAATAGCCTTATTTGTTAATGCTTATGTACTTATGGTACATTATTGTGATGCCCTTTGAGGCTTGTGCATGTATGTTTCCATTTAGCTGTCAATTTTAGATAGTTATGTTTATAAAGGAAATTCTAGAGAAGTATTTGGGAAGTTCTAAAGCTAAGAATACACATTCGAGGAAGAATGAGCCAAAGGTGGTATGATGTAAAACCCTAGGTCCTGGTTGTTTGTACGACTAAGTTCACATCGACAAACCTATTATTATTTAGAAGAATGAGGTTGTAATCGAATTTTATAGACCAATAGTTCAAGTATATATACAATTAGCTAAGATAATATTAAAATGAATTATTGGGCAGAAATGAAAATTTGAATCAAGTAAATCACCTACTTGCTTCACCTATGTGCTTCACCTACTTTCTTCACCTATGTGTTTCACCTACTTGATTCACCTACTAAGCTTAATATCCATCCAAAAGGACAAATTAGGTGGATCACTGTAAGGGTCCTGACCCAGTGACTCGACATAGGCACGGGCGCGGCAAAGGGTTGGCATAGATGACTTTATCAAGGGCCAAAGTGCGGCTAGAATAAATCATACATTTCGTGATCAGAGTGTTACCATAATAAAATGGGTTCAAATTATGTTGTTAGGATAGTGTCACTAAATAAAATGGGTGTTATCAAGACAACAGCCCATGGCATGACTTGGGCGCAGGCTGACATTGGTTTTGGGCGAAGTTGGAATGCAAAAAAACACATGGTATGGTCAAATTCGAGCGCATCAAGGTGAGATAAATTGAAGAATAATCAAATGTGAATGGAACATAGCTATTAAACAAGTAATGGCACGAGCAGATTAAAAGTAAACATGGCCAAAGCAAGGCAGCGGTACGCAGCGGCAATACATTGGTGGTGCACAAGAATGGAAAATGTACGAGTAAATTCGAGTGGACTTTGATGAGATCATGAATATACAATGTTTAGACATGAAACAGCATAAGTGAGCGGAAGGAGGAGGAATGACTGTAACCGAGTAGGACAACGCCCAAATGCCACCGTCACAGCCCCACGACTGACCGGATGCGAGCCGCCCGACTGTACATGCCAGACGCGTCATCACCGCACTCCTAGTCAATATTTTAGTGTGGTCACGGAGAAACCAAAAAGATAGACATGTGAAATAAATGGAGAGCGTCAGGAACGAAATGGCAAACCTTCCATCCACCCCCCCCTCCCATTATATTGGAGCCAAATTTCTTGAGGGAAATGGCAGCAAAGGACCGAAATCCAGTCATCCAAACTCACATTCCAAGCACATGCGGTGGTTACCTTTTTGTAACTGCTTGTGTCCAGATTCATTGTGTCTCTTGTATGCTTTTTGAATTCGAATTTTGAATGCTTCTTATTATTTGGGGATTTCAACTGAATTATATTTTATTGGGATAAGTATTTGACAAATGTTAGACATGTGTCACAACACTATGCATTGTAAAATACAAGGCTGTCATAGGTTCTATAAATGGACAGCCTTATGTTTGTTGGTCGTTTGAAGGAGAGAACAAGGGAATTATACTTGTGATATGAAGGTGAAATAGGGAGGATTAAGTCTGGTATTTTATCAAGACAGTTATATAAAAACGTGAAGATTTTAGAAGGTGACTAAGACATCAATCGACTTAGATTGTGCCTTAAGTTGAAGTCAAGTCAAAGTTGGACAGAATTGTTGTTCCAACGAATGAGTGCTTTGTATTGTTCTGATTATTAATACAAAGTTTGGGTTTGCCCGTATGCTAATGTGTTGATTTCCTTGTGAAAGTTCAGAAAAATAATCGAAGGAAGAAAACAGAAAACGTCCTTGAACGTTAGGCAGAATAGGCTGCGAAAGGGGCTGAGTTGCGTGGGACTTGACTTCCATCATGTTGGCCTACACTCTTGCACGAAATTTAGGTCAAGTAATTTGCCCGTGTGAAAATTTGGTACCGGAGTGTTGCTTAGATTATTCGATGGTTGTGGAAAATACTGAACTGCGGGAGAGGATGACTCGATTGGAAGTGCTAATTAGTAGAACAAACGATTGGGTGGACTTGGTTGATCTAATCACTAAAATTCAAAGATTGAATGCAAAATTAACCTTGACCAAAGATGTTTTGAATGAAAAAGTTTTGTTGTTAGAGGCAGAATATGCAGCCAAACACAAAATTGTCCAACAAGGATGGAACTTGTTCGCATGGAAAAGGAACACTTGTGTCGTGAAGTTCTTCTTCTACATCGGGTGTTACAAGAAACAATTGGCCCCATAATAATGAAGAATCCAAAACCAAAGTATTACAATGGTGTGAGGAGTGCCAAGGAACTGGAGAACTTTCTTTGGGATATAGAAAACTACTTCAAGGTAGAAAAAGTTTAAGATAGTGAAAAGGTGTCAGTAACAACAATGTATTTAAGTGATGATGCTAAGTTTGGTGGATAACAAGGGTGATGATGCCAAGGTTTGGTGGATAACAAGGGTTGCTGAAGTAGATGGTTCGAATCTACCATAGATTGAAACTTGGGAAATGTTAAAGAAAGAATTGAAACTCAATTCCTTCCAAGAAATTCATCTTGGTTGGAAAGGGATGGGCTGCGGCGTTTGAAATAAAACAGCACGATGAGGGATAATATCAAGGACTTTTCGTCGTTTATGTTTAACATAGGCAACATGGTTGAAGAAGACAAGTTGCACCATTTCATAAGCGGGTGGAAAGGATGGACACAAAGATAGTTAAAGACACAAAATGTTCAAACTCTCAATTTTGCCATACTTGCAACAGACAAGTTGGCAAACTTCGATGAAGGTGACAACCCAAAGGAGTCTTCGCACTTCAAACAGAAAGATAAGGGGAAGGAGTGGAAGAAAATTGGGAAGGGCCAAGCTGCCGAAAAGAAAGACAAAGGTAGGAAAACTAGACAAGGTGAGTTTTCTTTTACAAAATAGAAGGGAAAGTTTGGGGATGCTTTACTTGTGGTGGTCCAAATTTGAAAAGGGAATGTTCGGTGCATGTGAAATGGAATGCCCTACTTGCTGCCGAATGGGAAAAGGAAAAGAACAATGAGGTAGGAACATCAAATGTGTTTTCTTTGACGTTGGTTGAAGATGAAGATGATGGAAGGATATGATTCTTGTCCGGAATCCCAATAGGATCAGATGAGGGATTTCCACGATGAGGATGTCGAGTTACATTGGGTGGGGGAAGTTTGTAAGGGTCCTGAACAAGTGACTCAACATAGGCACAGGCACGGCAAAGGGTTGGCGTGGATGACTTTGTCAAGGGCCAAAGTGCGGGTAAAATCTATCATGTGTTGTGTGAGAAGAGTGTTAGAATGGTAAAATGGGTTCAATTTATGTTTTTAGGACAGTCTCAAGACATGACATGAGCGCTGGCAAGACAAAGATCCCACGGCATGACGTGGGCGCTGGCCGACATCAGTTTTTGGCAAAGTTTGCATGTGAAAAACACATTATCTTGTCAAATATTGGAAAATCGACTTGAGATAAATCGAAGCATAATTAAATGTGAATGAAACTCATCAAGAAAATAAGGAATTACATGAGTAGATTAAAAGTTATCATGACCAAAGCAAGGCAATGTCAAGGCGTTGGCGGTACTTAGGAATGAAAAATGTGAGGGTGGATATGGGTGGACTTTGATAGGATAATGAATATAAAATGTTTAGAAATTATATTGGAGCAAAATATGGAGGGAAATAGCCGCAAATGACCGAAATCCAGTCAGCCAAACTCACATGCCAAGCACATGCGGCGGTTACCTTTTTGTAACCACTTGTGTCCAGATTCATTGTATCTCTTGTATACTTTTTGAATTTGAATTTTAAATACTTCTCATCAGTTGGGGATGTCAACTAAATTATATTTTACTGGTCTAAGTATTTGACAAGTTTAAGACATGTGTCATAACACTATGCAATGTAAAACACATGACTACCACATGTTCTATAAATGGATAGCGTTGTATGTGTTGGACGTTTGAAGGAGAGAATAAGGGTATTAGACTTGTGATCCTAAGGTGAAAGAGGGAGGTTGAACAAGGGGAGAATTGTGATTCTAAAGTGAAAAAGGAGAGTTAAGTCTAGAATTTCACCAAGACACTTAGAAAAAAACGTGAGGGTTTTGGAAATTTGTCTAAGGCGGCAATCGACATGTGATTGTGCCTTAAGTTGAAGTCGAAGTCGAAGTTGGACAGAATTGTTGTTACAATGACTGAGTCCTTTGTATTGTTTTGATTATTAATATAAATATTGGGTTTGCTTGTAGGTTTTTTGTGTTCATTTCCTTGTCAAAGTTCAGAAATATAATCTAAGGCAAAAAACTCAAAATGACCTTGAATGTTAGATAGAATAGGATGCGAAAGGGGCTGAGTTGAGTGGGACTTGATTGCTATAATGTTGAGCTACACTCTTGCACGAAATTTAGGTTAAGTAATCTGCTCGCGTGACAGTCACCTACTTAGACATTATGTGGCCCAAAATAAAGAGAGAGAAAAAAGAGGCGGTGAGACTCTTTAAGCCAAAGTCTTGCCTGATGTTCTCTATTATTTTACATAAATCCAATGAGCTCTATCAAGCATCTGCCACAAATTATATCTAGGATTCTTGAAGAAATCCTCCTCTTTCAAAACCAAGTTTGAAGGTTAATTCAAGACCTTGAAGGACTGCATGTCAAGGTCTAAATGTACATAAATTAAGGTAGTCTTTCTTCCCCATTTCTCTCTGTTATTTCATGAAATTACACAACTATGATTAGAATTCATAAGTCTAAAATTTAGGGATTATAATAAAAGTCTTGGAGCTTCCTAATATGGTTTCATCTTAGTGCAGTATTAGATAGTTGGATTCATTTGAAAGTGAATGATTTTATACCTATGTAAAGTGTTGCATTTTCTAGGATGGGATAGTTGGGTTTTAAAACACCATTTTCGAAAAAATATAGGGTTGTATGCCCACTAGGTGCATAATATCGTAGTGATGTATTTCTTGACCTATTGATCTATTGTGATGTAATTGATCTGTATATTTTACATTATTGTTTTTAGTGTTGGCTAGCCTTAATAGAAACTAGTGTGAAGTGTTTTCAGCAAAGAAATGAAGGGTGTAATGATGAACCATTTAAATCGAGGGTTGTGCAATCTTGCTACCGATTATGTGTCAGTTTATTTTTTTGGGGTGTTTTGAAACTCAGGTAGTTTCAGGAGGCTTCATGAGAAAGTAGTAAGTTGCATAAACATGTGAGAAGGGAATGTGTGAATGGAACACCCAATAGTATAGGGGTTACGAGCATGTTGGCTGACTATTATTTTGGCTAGTTGAAATAATCCAAACTTGTTGGTTAGCTTCTAATATTAGCTATATAGCTTGCCATTATTGTATATTAACACTTTAAAGGAAAGTCTAAATCATGGTACACATAGTACTGTCCGGGAGACAAAGTAGCTATTCAATTTAATATTCTTTGGCATGAAGTCCTATATGTAATATCCTTTTACTGCCATAGTTTACAAATCTGTCAAACTACTCCAATAGGTGTTCATTATCCATATTGATGTTGTAATACTTTCAAGTACGAGTATTGATGAAAGTACTCTAAACAATAAGTTTCATGAGTTATCCTTTCAATAAAATGAGGAGTCATTGAATCAATAAAAATCCTACATCAGACATGGTATGAGTTTTCAAAAGAAGATATGGTGTGTACAATTTATAAGTCCTTACATGGAATGTACACTTATCTGTTATGTTGTATCCATCCATATGCATCATTAGTTCACATATTTATACACCCTTTCATTTGACATAGACTTCAAAGTTTTAAGCTATCATAACATCTTATACAGTCCTTACCTCTTCATAAGAGGAGTTGCACTCTTCCATTTTAAATGCATGCATGCTTCCATTTGAAAGTTGAAACGTGTTTTAAATGAACCATGTAGCATGTCCTAATGCCCCAAAGTACTGAAAACCTACATAGATTATTATATATATTCTTTTTACCTAATGAATCTCATTCAGTCATAAGTTCCTAAGTAATACATCGAAGTTATATTTTCTTCCAATATCATTTTGCTTCCTCAAGTATTTTATTCATATGTGTACACCACTAGTACATAGCCCTAATGTTCAAAAGAATTATGACCACCAAAAGAACAATCTCAAAGATCAAATACACAAGTTAAAGTGAATCTAAATAATTTGGGTGGCAGCTCAGAATTGAAATACCTAGTATGGGTTGATCTCAATCTAAATAATTTGGGTAGAAGTTTAGGGGTTAAAATACCTAGCATGGGGTTATTATTATTTTTATTACTATTATTATGATTATTATTGTTGTTGTTGTTGTTGTTGTTGTTGTTGTTGTTATTATTATGATTATTATTATTATTATTATTGTTTTTGTTGTTGTTGTTGTTGTTGTTATTGTTATTATTATTATTATTATCATTATTATTATTATTATTTATTATTATTGTTGTTGTTGTTATTAGGATTATTATTGTTCTTGTTATTATTATAGTATTATTAATATTATATTATTAAGATGGTAACGGACTGTTTAGTCGTTTTTGAGCAACAGGATTTTATTCTGGAAAAAACTGGCCGCCTTGGGACGGGAAGGATTTATTGTAACGAAGGGACGCATAGTCAAGACGGCCACCAGTCGAGGAGAGACGCGTCAGATGGTCAACGGGGCCCCTTCATTCTCGTCCCATGACACTTAGAATTTTGAAATTGGGGTACCGGAAAATAGACTCGCCTGTAAATTGTACGGACATCTGCAGACGTGCCCGGTCACATCACGACGGAACGGACGTCGTGAGTTTTCGTTGCAAAACACTTGCAAAACTTTGAGAATTTGGTACAAAGGAAAGAAACGAGTTTCTGACCGTCATGCGGAAGAACAGGATGGACCGTCACAGCATCTTCCTGTGATGGGCGTACCAGGATACGTCAGTCGAACAAGAGCTGCGGACGCACCCGCTGTGACGGAACCGTCGCAGGCACGGACGGGCCCGTCACAAGGTTTGCACAGTCCCAGGCAAAAAATAGGATTTCCTCTGCACGTTTTAGGGGTCGTTTTGGACTTTCTTTCCTTACTTATTAAAGATTTGAGGGTTAAATAATAGGTCTAATTTACCTTGGGGGTTTTTTTAAAAGAGGTAACCTTAAGTTAATTAGTGGTTTTATTGTCCTCCTTTACACTTAAATGATTACTTTTAATAGGGTAAAAGAAGGAAGAGGAGGGTTTGAATATAAAACAAAACAACAGAAAAGAATACGGAAAGAGAGGAGAAACGAACAACGACTAGAGAGAGGGAAACGAAGAGGATAGCAAGGATTTGAGAAAGATTAGCTTGGTGATGTCAATTCTTCGGTGGAGGGTAGGTATGGTTTAGATTGTTACGATATTCGTAGTGAACTCTGAATAGTGAATATTATGTGTTGATTAGTATTGTAAACCCTACTATGTGCTTAAGTGTATGCTTGCATTGATTATGATTATGAAATTGCGATGAATTACACAAAGGCATGATGAAGCTATTGAATCCCAAATCTTGAAAGAAAGAAACCCTCATTCTCTGATGAATTATGTAATGAGAATTGATGATGCCTTAGTATGAAAAAGAAGGCCTGATAAATATATAATGAGAATGATTGATGCCTAGGTAAAAGAAGGATTGATGAATTAGATGAGATCTCGGGTGCCACGTTCCCAAGTAACAGATTAGAATGAAATTGAGGAGCGGAGTGTCACGTTCCGACACCAGGATAGACATACGGATCGGTGGCCACGTTCCGGGTACCAGGATAGGAATATGAGGATCGGAGGGTCACGTACCGACCACCAGGGATAGAATTGGATAGGGTGCACGTTGCGTTCCGACCACCAGGAGTAGACTAGGACGGGTGCCACGTTCCGGTACCAGGATTAGAATAGGGAGGATCGGAGGTGTTCACGTTTCGGGACAACAGGATAGAAAAGGACCGGGGCCACGTTCCGGTCCCAGGATAGAATGAGGATTCGGAAGTGGCCACGTCCGCACCAGGATAGAAATAGAGGATCGGAAGGTTACACGTACCAGACACAGAGGAGAAGAGAATGAATCTTGTAAAGATAATGAATATACTCAATCTAATGAACTTTAATTCCCAAATGAGATGGTATGAGGCTTGAGTCCTCACGTGCGTGGAACATCGGTTTGTTGTAGTTATTGATGAATCATGTTGTTATTGCTAACATGTTTGAGTATTGTTAGATTGATTTACATTATTATTGAATATACGGTTCCTATTTTGAGTTGGCCGATGATATCTACTCAGTATGTGTGGTTGTACTGACCCCTACTTTCATGGGTTTCCTCTTGTTATTTGGGTAATGCAAGCAAAACGTTCCGTCAACTTCAACTCAACAGTGTAGATCTAGCCAGTCTGCACTTCATCGGAAAATTCAGGGTGGAGCTAATGCGTCTAGCTTGGGACTGGGTCTTCTGCTTCAAGTCTTGATGCTTGAACTTCTGGCAGGGACAGCTTTTGTAGTTATTTTGTTCTTAGACATTTCCTAAGTTAAGTAATTTGAGATAGATGTTCTTGGATGATTGACTTCCAGAATTTGGGGATAAATATATAGTATGAATTGTACTTGTCTTATTAATGAGGTTTAAGTCTTCGCATTATTTCTATTGATATATTTGAAATGTAGGTTTAGATGGGTGGTTCGCTCACATAGGTGGAGGGTAAATGTGGGGTTGCCAAGTCGATTCCCTGATTTGGGTCGTGACATAATATTATTATATGATTATTTATGATTATTAGTCTTATGGTTATATTAGTATTATCATTATTATTGTGTATTATTAAATATTATTTGTGATTTATTATTATGAGAGTATTTTGTTGTTGTTGGTGGTGTTGTGAAGTTATTGTTATTATTTTTTAATTGTATTATTATTATAATATTGTTATTATTATATTAGAATATTATAATTGGTGATTATTTATTATTATCATTTATATTGTTCTTCTCTTTTCTTCTTCTTGTTTCTTATTAGTATTATTATTATTATATGTTGTGTTTTTGTTTATTTATTTTGAATTATTATTATTATTGTTGTTGTGTTATTGTTTATTATTATGCATATTATTATTATTATCAGTATGTTATTGTGATTCGTAATAATTATTATTGTTATTTGTAACGACCTATTTAGATCGTTTTGAGGCAATAGATTTTATTTTCTGGAAAAAACTGGCTGGGACGACGGATTGTAACGACGGACCGTCATAGTCACGACGGCCCGTCGAGGGACGCTCCACGGTGTCGTCCCATGACACTTAGAAATGTTGAAAATTGGGTACTTGAAAATCGATCTCGCTGTTGTGAAATTGGACGGACCTGCAAGGGACGTGCCGTCACATCCACGACGAACCGTCGTGAGTTTTTCGTTGCAAAACACTTCAAACTTTTGAGAATTTGGTACAAGAAACGAAGTTTCTGACCGTCATGACGGAGGAACAGGACGGACCGTCACAGAGTGTGACGGGCTTGATGATGTCACAGGCTAGTGAGTTCGAGGGGGAGGGAAGCTGCGACGACCTGTGTGCGGGACCGTCGCAGGCCACGACGGCGCCCCGTCACAGTTGCACAGTAGTCCGCAGGCAAATGAGATTCCTCTACACGTTTTTAGGGGTCGTTTGGAACTATCTTTCCTAATTATAAAGATGAGGGTTAATATTTAATAGGTCTAAATGACTTGGGGGTCAAAAAGAGGTAACCTTAAGTTTAATATTAGTGGGTTTTAGTGTTCCCTCCTTTCCACTTAATTATACTTATTAGGGTAAAAGAAGGAGGTTTGAAAATTAAAACAAAACAAAAGGAAAAGAACAGAAAGAGAGGAGAATACGAAACGAGTAGAGGAGAAGAAACGAAGAAGATAGCTTGTTGATTTCCATTCTTCGGTGGAGAGGTTTAGGTTATGGTTTTATGTTACGATATTCGTAGTGAACTTTAAAGTGATGAAGATTATGTGTTGATAGATTGTAACCCCTGCTATGTGCTTAAGTTGGATGCTTGCATTGATTATGATTATGAAAATTGTGATGAATTAACAAAGCATGATGAAGCTATGAATCCCAAATCTTGTGAAAGGGAAGAAACCATCTAATTCGCTTGATATATTATATAATGAGGGGGGTGGAATGATGATTCCTTAGTATGAAAGAAGGCTTGATAAATTATATAATGAGAATAATGATTATGGCCTTTAGTGTAAAAGAAGGCTTGAGAATTAGGGGATCCGGGTTTTTGCCACGTTCCGGTACAAGGAGTAGATAGAATGAATATGAGGATCGGGCAGTGTCAGTTACACGACACCAGGATAGAATATGGATCGGTGCCACGGTAACCGGTGGTACAAGGGGTAGAGGAATATGGGATCGAGTGTCACGTTCCCGGACACCAGGATATAGTAATGGAGATCGGGTTCACGTTACGACACCAGGATAGATTAATGGATCGGTGTGCACGTTCCGGTACCAGGATTTAAGAATGAGATCGGAAGTGCCACATTTCCGGCACCAGGATAAGGAAATAGAGGATCGGAGTGTCACGTACCGACACAAAGAGGAAGAAAGCTAATGAATCTTGAAAGATAATGAATAATACTCAATTATGAACTTTAATTCCCCATGAGTATGGTTATTGAGGCTTGAGTCCTCATGGTGAAACTCGGTTTTAGTTATTGATAATTTTCATGTTGTGATTGCTACATGTTGAGTATTGTAGTGATTTACATATTATGATATATACTGTTCCCTATTTTGAGTTGGCCGATGTGATAATCTACTCAGTACGTGTGGTTAGTTGTACTGACCCCCTACTTTCAGTTTTCCTCTTTGTATTTGTGTTGTAATGCGCAAAACGTTTCCCGTCAATTCACTCAACAGCAGATCTAGCCAGGGTCTTCACTTCATCGGAAATTCAGGCGTGAGATCAATGCGTCGGAGTGGACTGGGTTTCTTCGTTCAAGTCTTGATTGCCTTTGAACTCCGGCATGGACAGCTTTTAGTATTTTGTCTTAGAATTCCTAGTTAAGTAATTTGACATAGATGTTCTTGTGATGATGACTTCCAGTTTTGGGGATAATAATAATAGTATTGACATGTTTTTCTTAATGAGTTTAAGTCTTCGCATGATTTTCTGTGAATTAACTTGGAAATGTTAGGTTTAGATGGGTTGTTCGCTAACATAGGAGGGTGTAATGTGGGTGCCGGCGCGTCCATGATGTGGGGTCGTGACAAAACTTGGTACAGAGGCCTTAGGTTCATTGGGTCTCATCAACAACAAAGGAACAGGTCGAGTAGAGTCTTAAGGAAGGTTTAGGGGGACGACTTTAACTTTTCCTTGGAGGCTATAAGGATTACCCCAGGAAAATTTCAATCGTCAATTTCTTCTTTCGTGCTACTACTTGAGTCCAATTGGTATCTGAGCGATACGGGAATGGTATCTGAACATCTTCACGCTATTTCGCAGATGGTTAGAACTAGAGAACGACCGCACAGCAAGCAACAAGGGAAAGACAAAGAAAACGGACTGAGCCAGCCACTGAGGGGCTGTTTGTTAGGCCGAGCGGAAAGAGCACGGCAAGAGGCCGTGGGCCGCGTGTAGTGGGAGGACGTCATCTAGAGGGAAAGAGGACAAGCCACCTAGCCCATCATGTACTAGGGCGGTGTGACTCCTCCACGAGCGAGGAGGGTGATTTAAGAGAGGGGGAGAAGGGGAGACATGAACAAGGGCAGAAGAGGAGGAGAATGCCACCCCAACCTACCCCAGAGTGATCAACCAGGTTCACTGGTGTGCTTTATATTAGTGGGTTATCCGATCAGGGGTCAGGCACCTCCAGTGGTTTCTGCACCAAACACCTCGGTTTCAGAGGTCGACTGCGGCTACTATGGCTCCCCGCATGGGATGCTCATGGGAAATAGGCACATTCCACGTCTGACTACTGGGGGCCTATTGACAATGATCAGCAGAACTTTTCAGTAAGTCTTGAAATTGAAACCTCCAGTCTTTAAGGGCGCAGAATCAGAGGGATGCATACGATTTTCTGGTTTGATGTCATGAGCTACTACTACAAGATGGGTATAGTTAGAACGGTTTTGGCGTTGAGTGTCGTGCAGCTATCAGTTTCAAGGGAACGCCACAAATGTGGGTGGCCGGTCAAGTGTGGAGTGTGAAAACCAAAAGAGGCAACCACTTTGGACTTGGGAATAATCTTCGACCTGTTAGGGAGAAGTAATCCCAAGGGACTTTGAGAGATAGAAAAAAAGGATGATTTCTTGAGTCTAGAGAAAAACGGCAACGGAAGATGACAGTAACGCGTAGTATGAGCTAAAGTTTCGCAGCACGATTCCCAGATACGCCACCCAACTTTGTGTCAGTCCCAAGACGGATTTCGCCATTTTGTGAAGAGGGTTGAGGTCAGAGTTGCGGATTCAGCCTTACAGGTAGCAGGCTACGGGGCAAATCTTCCAAGAAGGTGGTTAGACTTTGTGCTAGAGGTGGAAGGAAGTGAAGCCAGACGACTTCACCACGACATCGACATCGAAAGGTTCGAAGGGGAGGTTGAGTTTAAATGTTTCTCACTCACTAGGGAGGGACAGAGCTCCGCGGGTTACTCAAGTCTCGACCAATTCAGTCTTCATACAGAATGTAGTGGGGGTCCACCTCAGAAAGGTCAAACCACTACTCCGGAGGGAGGACCTATGCATGAACCCCGAGGTGTTATGGGATGTGGGGGGGTTGGACACATGCACGATGGTACTGTCCACAACAAGAGTTACAGAACCCCACTTTTGTAAAAAAGCTAGAGGTAGAGGGGTCATGGTAGCAGGGCCGCTTTTCTGGAGGAAGTGGTGTGGTCGAGGTAATGGTGTCAATCACAACGGCGAGGTGAGGGGCAAAATGGAGCCACTACTACACAAATGTAGGGGCAATGGACAAGACAAACACATGGGCCCATTGTTACGCTTTCCCTGGGAGATCTGAAGGGCGGAGCTCGTCAATGCTGTTAGCACAGGTAAATCTTTTGTTGTGATTTGCATGCATTGGATTATTTGAACCTGGCTCCACGTTTTTCATATTGTATCTTCATCAGTTGCTAATGGTTCTAAAAATTGGCATGTGAAATTTACTTGACAGCCGAATTCGTGTTTTCTCACCGGTGGTGAGTCTGTGGTAGTTGAAAAGGTACATAGGTCTTGTGGTTTGGTGAACTTTGTGGGGGACGCAGCAACACTATGTAGATTTGGTTATTTAAGAAATGGGTGACGTTGATGTACTTCTGGGTTATGACTTGGCTTTCTCCAAATTTTGCGATCTTGGATGGTAAGGTTAAAACTGTGGACATTGGCCAAGCCGGGACAGATCCGGTTAGTGTGGAGGGGAGATACACTTCCATCCGGTGCGTATCATCTCATTTCTTTGTGCTAAGAAAAATGGTTGTTAAGGGTGTTTAGCGTGTCTTGGAACATCCAAGGATGACCCACTACCAAAAGTACTTCGATTGAATCGGTTTTCGTGTGGTCCGTGAGTTTTTGATGTATTCCTGCAGATCTTCCGGGATGCACCCAGAAGGGAATTGACTTCTGTTATGTGATCTTGAACCGGGTACACGCCCCATTCTATAACCCCCTTATAGGAATGGCTCCGCGCGTTAAGAGAGTAAAGGTCAACTTCAAGAGTTGTTGAGCAAGGGCTTCATTTAGACACGGCATCTCGCTGGGGTTGTTGCTCCGGTTTGGTTTGTGAAGAAGAAGGGATGGAGTTTTCGGATGTGCATAGACTACCGACAGGTTTTGAAAACAGGGCCGGTAACTATTAAGAACAACGTATCCTCTTCCTCGACATTGAGACTTATTCGATCATTACAAGGTGCTTGTGCTTCATCTACGATTGACTTGCGATTCCGGTTATTGCATCAATTGAAAAATACGGGCAACGGAGTGCCAAAGACTGCTTTTCGAACGAGGTATGGGACATTACGAATTTGTGGTGATGTCTTTTGGTCTTACGAACGCCCCTGCTGCGTTCATGAGCTGATGAACGGGATTCAGTAAGCCGTACATTTCTAGGACCTCTTGTGATCGTATTTATCAGAGACTGATAGCTGGTATATTCTAAAAGTAGAAGGAACATGGAGGAGCATTTGGGCGGGGTTGTGTTGGAACTGTTGCGCGGGCGAAAAGCTTTACGCAGTCTCTGTTCAACGTCAGTCCGAGGGTCTTGTTCTGCGGGTGGCGCATGATACCCGTTGGTTAGCTCTCTTGGGGATGTGGTTTTCGAAGGATGGGGTGCGCTCGGTGACTCGCGTAGACTCCTTCTAAGATTGAGACAGTGAAGAAATTGGTAAGATCCCCACTCAGTGTCACGAAGCATATATGGATTTGTTCTTTGGTGTTGGGTCGGTTAGCAGCACTACCGCAGCTTTGTCATAGTCGTCACACCAGGACCCCTTCCCTCTCCCTTATATTAGT
>JAKWJA010001052.1:0-37965 GCA_027704765.1 Solanum habrochaites | reverse complement strand
CGGAGAAAGCCAAGGTCATACCCAGATTAGTCATGAGTCAACCATTTCTAAGATAACCAGTCTACATGGTATTTCTTCCCCACCAAGTTCCAACAAGACACTATACACTTTTCAACTATCACCCGACTCACCCAACGGAAGTAGAAAACCGACTAGGGGCATTCAACAATTCACAATGTAAATTAAGCAACGTAAGCAATGCTAAGAAGGATACATAGAACATGTGGATCCAGGATCACAATACATAACGGAGCCATTTAATCAAAAACACAAAAAGATTACCTCTGAAACAGCTCATATGTCTCCGCTTCGACCCCCAGGGAAGCATAACCATGGGCCCCTATCATCCTGTCTTGCCCTTTTGCCAATTATCCATTTTTTGCTGTGTAGTGGGCTCCAGTGCCGTTACCAACCCGGCCGTTTTGTGACCACCATTACCGCCACCGGTCGCTCAGAATAACAGCCTCTACCATGACCACCATAACTGACTCTAAATATTTGAGGTCTGTAGCTGTTTGGACAATACCCACCTTTGAATCCGATCTCCCCCATATCCATAACCCTCTCTGGATTCAAAGACATAGGTCTCATCCAGAGAAGTGTTGATGGTTGATAGTGACCCCCAACTACAATCTGTAGTGAAGACTTAATTGTCGGGACGACGGTAACCTCCCTGAACCCTACCTCTAGTAGTAAGAACCATTAAATCACCCCCTTTCGAAACCTTTTGATGTTGATGCCATGGTGAAGTCATCTGGCTTCACCCCTTCCACCTCTATCATGAAGGCTTTACCACTGTCTGAAAGGAGTTGTTCGCGTAGCCGTCTACCGTAAGCGAAATCAGCATTCTGACCTCAACCCCCTTTACTAAACGGTCGAATCCGCTCTTATGGACTGAAACCTAGTGGGTGGAACTACCTGGATATACTGCGAGGAACTTACGACCTCATATGTAGTAAACTTGGACCTCCCTACTTGCTCTAGGCTCAAGAACTCATCTCTTTTCCTATCCTCAAAAGTCTGGGGGATATTAATTCTCCATAAACAAACTAGAGAATGTTGCCCAAGTCATAGGTGGTGCCTGCTTTGGTGACAGTAACATGTGACGCCACCGCACTACATTTTTGGCGTTCCCTTGAAATGATAAGTCACAAACTCAACCACCAACACCGTTGCTAACTTATACCACTTTTGTTGTAGTAGCTCATGACAGTCAACAGAAAATCATAGTCATGTCTCAGATTCCGCACCCTTGAAGACTGGAGGTTTCAATTTCAAGAACTACTGAAAAGTTTTCATGGCTATTCATTGTATTTATAGCGCCAGGGGTAAGAGCGAGGGGAAACGTGCCTATTTCCAATGAGGATCCATGCGGGAGCCAATAGTAGCTGCTGTTGTACCTCCGGAAACGGAGGTGGTTGGGTGCAGCAAAAAAGGCCCATGGCGTCTGGCCCGATCAGAAACCCACTAACGATATAGCCCCCAAAAACCTGATTGATCATTTCTGGGGTAGGTTGGGGTGGAAATTCATCTTCCTGGCACTTGTTCAGTAGTTCCCCTTCCTAACCCGCCTCACTAATCCTCTGTCGGTGGAGGGAGTCACCGACCTGTGACAGATGGCTAGGTGATCGTCCTCTTTCTATAGAGGACGTCCTCCATGCTCTTCCACGGCATCTTGTCCTACTCTCTTCGAGCTACAGCCCGGCTGCTCAGACGCACCCTGTCCTGCCGGTGCTGGTGGGTGGCGCAGTCGTGCTCTATTCTAACCAGCGACAAAAATAAGGATGAAGATGGTCAGATACCAATTTGTATCACCTAGATGCAATTGGATTCAAGTAATGCACGAAAGGAAAGAAGAATGGAATTTCCTAAAAGTTCATAGACTCTCAACGAAAAGTAAAAGGCGTCCCCTACCGTTACTTAAGACTCTACTTAGGACTCGTTCTTGTGTGATGAGGACCAACGAAACCCTAATGCTTTGCTTAACAAAAGTTTGTCAAGACTCAAAACGGGGGTCGCGGAATGGCCACCCACTATCGTTACTATGATGAGCCGCAACCAACCAATCGTTCCCACTTTCGACAATAAATATCAAATTAAAATGCGGAAAGGATTAAACTCATTTATGAAAATCGCTTAAATTACTCTATTAAAAAACCAATCTTAGTATTCCCAAAATCTGGAAGTCATCACCAAAAGAACATGCTATCCTAAAATTACTAATCTAAGAGTATCTTAAGAAGCTAAAATAAATAAAAAGCTAGTCAATGCCGGAATTCAAGGATCAAGGGACTGAAAGAAGATGATCCAGTCACAAGCTAGAAGCATTAGCTCACCCATGAGATCCGACGTGACGAAGAATGGCTAGAGTTGCGGTTTGAGTTGAAGGACGTGGTCGTTGCTTGCACCCACAAAATAACAAGAAAGAAAATACAAGTAGGGGTCAGTACAAAAACACAAGTACTGAGTAGGTATCATCGGCCAATCAATAGAAAACAGTATAATCAGATAATATATATATCCAAACTATATACTCAACCATGTAGCAACAACAAGTAATGTAACATTAATAAATACGCCAAGTTCACTTCATGATTGACCTAAGCCTCTATAACATTACCCATTTGGAATAGGTTTCATTAGATTGAGTATATTAAAAATTTCAAGATTCACATCTTCTATCCTGGTGTTGGAAGTGACACGCCGATCCTCATCATACATCCGTGGTGTCAACGTGACACCAGATCCATATTCTACCTGTGCCGGAAGTGGCACTCCGATCCTCATTCTCTCCTGGTGTCGGAACGTGAACCGATCCATATTCTATCTGGTGGCCGGAGTAACGTGGGCACTCCATCCTCATCTATCCTGGTGTCGGAAAGTGACACCCGATCATATTCTATCCTGGTGCAGGAAACGTGCACTCCGATCCTCAGCTATCCTGGTTGTCGGAACGTTGACAACCATCTCCTTTCTTCCCGACCATATTCTCATCCTGGTGCAGGAAAGCATGACTCCGATCCTTATTCTATACCTGGTGTTAAGAAAAGTGACACCCGATCATATTCTATCTGGCTGCCGGAATGTGACACCGATCCTCTATTACTTACCATGGGTAGGAACGTGAACCCGATCTCTAGCCTCATTCTTTTAGTTCATCAAGCTTTTTTTATTCTAAGACATCATCATTAACAAGGAGGTTTCAAGAGGTTAACATTCAATAGCTTCATATGCATAGTTTCATCACAATTTATATATATATAAACTCCACATGCTAGTTTCATCGACAATTGTGGGATGATATAAAACTCATCATGTAACAAACAATTAAGCATATAGGGGTTTTACAATACTACCCAATAAATATATTCGATATTAAGAGTTACTATGAAATAGCCTAAAAAACCATAACATTACATCCACCGAAGAATTGTGATCAAAGCAAGCAAATTCCCCAAAGCTTTGTTTCCTCTTCGTTTTCTCCCTTTCTCGTTCGATCTCATCTTCTATTGTTCTTTCTTTTTTTTTATTCAAAACCCTCTTTCTTTTACCCTACTAGCATATAATTAAGTATAAAGATGGCAATAATAAATCCAACAATACTCTAAGGGTTACCTCTTTTAACCCCCAAGTAGTAATTAGACTTTAGCATAAACCACTATTTATAATTAAAGCAGGAAATAGTCAAAAAACACCCTGAAATTTACTTAACAGAAATCGACCCAGCCCCTGGGTGGGATTACGCAGCATTGTGATTGGGCCGTCTTTCCTGCGGGACGGTAAAGCTTCGATGCTCCGTCACAGAGTCAGAGACTGAAGTTACTGAATGGCCTGTGACGGTCCGTCGTGCAAACGACGTTCCGTCCTGCCATCCGTCGTGACGTTCAGAGAGTCGATTCTCAGTTACCCAAATTTTCAGGATTCTAAGGTTTTAGAACAGACCCCCTCGACGGTCTCGCATCGTGCCATGACGGTCCGTCGTGGGATCCGTTGTCTCAGCCAGTTTTTCCAGAAAAGAAATAAAATCTGTAATCAAAACGCCTAAATCAGGTCGTCTTACACTTTGTTCATATTAATGGCAGAATATTGTTAATTTACAAAATTAAAATTAGAAATTAATTAAATAATGTAATTTACCATGGCGCAATTTATTAATTGATAGTATAAACAAGTTTCTAGAGTTCAGAAAGAGGTAAATAATTAAATTGTTCTTATTTATGATTCCTTAAGGATCTTGTAAAAGAAAAAATATTTGACAACTAATCAATGCACGAAAATAGAGTAAACTAGGAAAACAAAGATTGGTTATATTTTATCCAAAGAATTTATTTGTACGAAAAATTATGATATGAAAGTTACAAGTTGGATCGCAGTGATGTGTCAAGATTGACATTTTTCTTAAGTAATAACATAAATTTAATCATTTTCAAAATAATTATAGTATTATTTTTTAATATCTTTGACAATGAACTAGAGTAATATTTGCACACAAATAAATGGATTTGGATAATGAAAATCAAGACAATATTAATAAATATAACCAATAGACTAACCATAACATAAAGCAGACACTATCTATCTGAATAAATGAATAAAATAAAATAAAATAAAAAACTGGAAACTCAAACATCCATCGATCAAAAACAAAATACATAAAATAAAATTTAGAAAAACATCTTAAAAACTTAATCTATTTTTAGATTACCATCGTTCCACTACAAAGAAGATACTCAGTAAATTTTTTTATCTTATTAAGCCTCAAGTTCATTCCAAATCAGTTGGTTCTTCAAAAACTAATTTTAAACTAATTGCATCTGACATTGATGAATTAAGGAAACACCCAATCGAGTTGGTCGATGGATTCTTCTAGAATCAACATACTTCCATGCGGAACTTTCGATTATGTTTTTATTTCCATTGTTGTATATCACCATTAGTGATGTTCTTGCATTTATCTCGGTAACAATTATTTCTTTTTTATCATTGTTGTCCATCATTGAACGTGCTATATCCGTTCTTATCGGGCGCGTGGTCTGGTTTGGAGATGTTGTTGGCCTAATAACAACATTATTTCTTAGTAAGCTAGCTTGTTGTGGAGCCAAATGTTGAGTTGATGGAGGGTTTCCTGGTATAAAAGTATCAGATCCATAAACAGAAGACTATAAGATGAAATTTTGCTCAGACACCAATAGATGATTATTTTGTACATGATACATGAATAAAAAATGAGTATGAACATCCCCCCCCCCCCCTTTCATTTCTCTACCTTCCATTTTTGCTATGGTAACAAAATCTTGTTTACAATTTAAATTGGAAGCTTAGTTATAATTTTTCCTCTTAATTCATTATTTATATTCAAAGTAAATTACACATTATTAATTTTTCTCTTACATTACTGTATTTACAACAAGTGATTATTTTTTTACTTTGGGACTATTATATCTGCACGATTTGACAAATCTTTAACAATTAAAATGGGAAACTTGGTTAAATTTTTTCCTTCCTAACATCTTTTTTCTTTCATCAATATTATAACAATTTAATTTCTTTTTTACTTTTGACTATTGTTATATTTTTCTAATTCGGTACCACACAATACAAAATTTTACTCATAGGAAAATGTATAATTCTAAATAGATTAGTAATTTTTTCAAAAAAAGTTTTAAGTGTCATTTTTTAATATACTTTCATCGAAAGTTCATTATTTCTTAGATATATATTTTTGTAATAATTGAATAAGTATAGGTGATACATATGCATAGAAACTAGTTATTTAAAATATTAAAATACTAAAAGTATTATATCAAGAGATAAAATATACACCACAAAATAATTGTTAGAATTCATTTGCACAAAATTTCACGAATATCATGTATGAAAAAATTTATAGGCGATACACATGCATTACATGTTACAATTAATTATTTTAAACATAAGAAAACGAGAAATGTTTGTTTTCAATCAAAGAAGAACATTATTCAAATCCAATCCCATATTTCCCTACACCTTACCTTTCTTCGATTTTGTCTATGATTGACCTAGTCTAAAATTTTCAACTCACTACTTCAAAAGCTTTTTACCCAAATTTTGTCATTATGGGTTTTTCCATAATTATCCAAAAGGGTTGTTATAGTTTAGTGTCTTTAAGATATTGATGAAACTAATATATGCATATGAATTGGGAATGTATTGTTTTATGTTGTTGTATCGTAAGTCATAGATTTGGATAATGCTAATATAAGGGTAGTAGTTAATGAATAAATGATTGTTATACTGTAGTGAATGTAGTTAAAATTTAATATGTATGATGTGAAACTATTTTAATGTTCTTGAATACGATTTATTTAAACTCTCATCTTATTTTTTAAGTAATAATTTTTGGACGAATTAATCACTACTAAATCATTTATTAATCTGACACAAAATAAAGTTGAAAAGTTTTACTCAATGCAGTCCATAGTATTATAAATTTATGACACTATCATTGAGCAAATATCCAGAAAACTTGATGTACAAGGATACTAGATTAATATCCATAAAACTCGATAGTATTATGATCGCGTAAGTTTGCCCTATTTTTTTTTTTCTTTTTTTTTTTAATTAAATATAAATCCATTCAAGATTTATTCTTTATTGTTACGATGCCCAAGAATGATAACAATTTAACATATAATTTTTATAAGAGTAGACAACTTTGAGTTAGAGAAGTAGATATAATGTCAATAACAACAAACGGAGCAGTCTTTATAAAGTTTATATTTCACAAACACATTGAATTTTTAGACCTTTAGATGACATCGACATAAATATTTAAAAAAAACACATCACAAGTATATAGTTATTGCACTCAAATACAATGGTGACATTTCCGACAAACTCAGAGAGTTGGTGAGTAGGGAATGTCTCAAATGAGAGATTTTAAGTTTGAAATTTGTTGCATTCTTTCTTTCTTGGCCTCGGACTTAGTGTGAATATTCCTTGTCATCATAATAATTACAACGTTAAAATTCTTAAGAGATGAATAAATGCATACGCTTTTCAGAGTGCTACCAAATTTTGATAAAAGGGGTAAATAAACTAAACAGTTGATGAAAAACGCGACCCATTCTTAATTGCTATAAAAAATATTTCGTATTTTTGTAGGGGAAAAAAATTAAAGTAGATAAATTACAGATAATAAAAACCGTGAATTTAGTTTAAAAACTATAATTACTCAAGCTCAAATGCTCAAGATTTGATATTGTTAGGAATAATTTCCACACAATAGATCTTTTCTACTTCCAAACTGAAAAAATTTAACCAATATCACAATTTGATCACCTATCTCCACTAATCATAAAAAATTATTCAGAATATATTGAGAGAGAGAGAAATAAGAAAAGCAATGTTATATATCCTATAAATGATATTTAGATAAAGAAGGGGAGAATATGAAAAACACGCAAAAATCAATGATTGTGAGGATGGTAGATATCTGGTTATGATCTAAAAGAGAAACCAATGTAAATCAATTTGTAAATGATAATTGAAAAAGATTTGAAATACACAACATATTTTACTGATTGATTTGTGGTTTAGAGATGTTTACGAGTTTGGTTACAACTACATTCGAAAAAATAAATCAAATCAAACCGATAATTAAATGTTCTATGAGAATTTTAGTTGTTTGAATGATTTTGAATGACACACATTAGGTTGACATGGGATGGGGTAATTTTTCATAGAGCTTAACAAATTACTATATTCAACAAAACTACAAAACTTGTTTTTTGGTCATCAGAGTTCGGGGATTAAAAGTTTGGGGGTTCTAAATTAGTAACAAAGTCAATCAATTTTGTTAGAGCTTCACAAAACATATAGAGTATTAATTTTCTGATTACAAAGTTATACGTAATAGTCAAAACCCATGCAACCCCACATAACGTTGCCTCTCGTTGGTTCATGATGTTGTCATATATGCTAGTATAACGAATTTAAATAAGTGATAAATATCATTAATGATGTTAGTGTCATTTAATAGTGAAGTAGAACAATCTAAGCTGTTTGGGATTCTAATTATGACATATATTATTGTTATTCAGTACATAGAGGGATCCTACTAAAATAAGCATCTTAAACGTCAACTAGATATTATAAAATATTTTTCATTCTATATTAGTGTTCAAATTGGATAATCAATTTACCACAATCAAGATATAATTAATAATTTTTATTTACCAATATAATTTTCTTCTTGAAGTGCAAATTAACGACCCTATTTCCGTTGTTATAGAAACGCTAATAGAGGGAAATTGGGGCCGAAAAAACTTTTTAATAGTATTTGGATTTTCCACAACCTTGTCCATATTCGGAGGAAATTGGAGTCATCAAAGTGTAGAGAAATCTGATAACAATCAGGAGAACTATTTATGACTTTAATTACGTGATGGTTAGATAACTCGTTAAAGAATCCGTACGACTTTATGGAATTAAATTGGGGTGAGTAGAACTCCCAGAATCGAACTTAGCGTAAAAGGTATGTTCTGAATGTCGTGGGTTAGACGTTCTTTGGCACAGGTTTCACCGCTCTGGCGGGGCCGCTACAACGGGAAAGTGGGCGCTGTGACGGGTGCGACAGGAATTGAAATCGAGGATAAAAGATGAGAGTTCACCGCTGCTACAAAGAGGTGAGGGCCGATGTGCCGGGCCAGATGCGATATTATGTTATTAATAAACACCTAAACGACCTTTTACGCTTTTCGAATTTTAGCGCTAAGGAACAATTCCCAAGCGATTTCTACTCATTTTTTTACCATTCTTGAGGTTAAAGGTAAGCTTCTGAATCCTCGAATCGTGTGTGTTTATTGCCAGATTTCTTTACCATAATAGGTTTTCCTTTAGGAAAAGGTTTTGGATTGATAATCCTTTTTCTGGTAGGAAAAAGGTTTAGGAGGTACTATATAAATAGAGGACAGTTCCTCTTTTAACTTAAGCAGGCAAGTCCAAACACGTGTGAGTCTTAAAGCTTTGGAGTTTTGGTTAGAGGGAGAATTTTGGATTCACAGGCTTGATACGTTATCAACTTGTGTGGAACCTCCCAAGTTTCCGAGTTGAATTGTTGCGGTTGTTTCTCTCTGTATTTTTGTACTTCATAATAGAGGGATTTCTCATCTCCTTTGTGGACGTAGGTCGATTGATACGAACCATGTTAAATCTTTGTGTCTTTTGGTATATTTCTCGCTGTCTCTTATCGGATGTTTCGAGGTTTGCATTGTTGCTCCGGTTTGCACCTTTCTTATTTCCAGTCTAACACAAGTGTATCAGAGCGAGAGTCAAAGATGGAGTCAGGTCAGGGTTCGATAAATCGAATGATTTGAACCAGGTTAAAAAGAGGTGTTCATCTTGGGCGGGTGTAATTCTAGCAACAACCTTTTTGACAGTAATAAAATTTGTTGGAGAAATTGTTTAAGAGAGGTTCTCTGTTTGAGCCATAAATTTGCAAAGGAGATTATGAAGGGGAGAAACAAGTGTGAAGATTAAGTGAAAAGTGGACTAATTTGTTTTGTCAGAAATTCAGGCAAAAGGGGGAGATTGTTGGGCTTTATTTGCCTTGTTTCTTACCATAAATAGGTTTTTCCTTGTAGGAAAAGGTTTTGGATTAACTAATCCTTTTTCTGGTAGGAAAAGGTTTAGAACTCTATAAATAGAGACCATGTTCCTTCTTAACTTAATCAGCATTCACAATGTAGTCTAAAGACGTTGACAGGTTTGGTTAGAGGGAGAAATTTGATGGGTTCCACAAGCTTGAACGTTATCACTTGTGTGAACCTCCCATTTATTCGAGTAATGGTTGAGGTTGTAGTATCTTTGTATTTTGTACTCTCATATTATTAGTTGGATTGCTCACTCGTTTGTAGGTAGGAGAGTTGACCGAACTATGTTAAATCTTTGTGTCTTTTTGTATATTTCTCATTGTTTTCTTACTCATGATCTTTCGAGGTTTGCATTTCTAGCTTCCGCATTTACACCTGCTTATTTTCGGTCGTAACAAATCAAACTTAGGGTAAAAGGTATTTTTTTTAATAAATGTCGAAGTTTAGAGATGTGTTCTGGAATGGGGAATTGAAAATTCTTTAATTTGCTCAATGGTTTGAATATTCCGCTTTGGCACGGGTTTTCCCACTCTGGCGGGGACTCTACAACGAGAAAGGGAGCGCTGTGCGGGGTGTGATGGGGGTTGCAATCGAGGACAAAATATAAGAGTTCAGTGGCTCAAAGGTGCCGCTTTGGCGGGTACTTATGTTGCTCGGGCGCCGCCGCTACAACAAGGTCCGCTACTGCAAGGTGAGGGTCATTGTGGCAAGCCAGATGCGACATAATGTCGATAATAAACCCTAAGCAACCTTATTTTGCACTTTTTGACTATGTTTGTGTGATGCATGCATGTTCTTGCTTCACTGTGATACTTGTATGTATATGAATCTTGCCCTACTAATTGGTGGTTATGATATGAAGATGGTTAAGTAGTTTGTATATGATTTATGTATTCGGAATGAGTATGAAATATTTAATGACATATGGGGAATAAAAGTAAAAATAGGAGGTCTTAAAAATGGAGAAGAGTTAACATTAGTCATATTTTTTTGTTTCTTTGAAGTAAGAAATGATAAAGATAAGTACCAACTATGCAATATAATTATATGAAAATAAGGAACATTTATAGGCGGTTCATAGGTATGATCTCCTCTTCATTTATGTGTCTTCCAATTTTGTAATGGTAAGTTTCATATATTGTTGTAATAAGTGACAACTTTGCTACCAAATTAACTTGGAAATCTAGTTAATTTTCTACTTTTAATTTGTATGTTTTCCATTTTTAAAGTGGTAAATTCAAAATAATGTTGCAGTAAGTGATAAAACCTTGCTAACAGTTTAAATTGAAAACATGGTTATTTTTTCCCCTAATTCATCGTCTATATTACTTGGACCATATATCTATATAAGGGTCTTCTGAAAATATATTATCTTATTATCTTATCAATATATGTGATTCTTTTCATTGTCCCATGTTAAATCGGAGGAAAATATTATCTTAGGGAGAGTTTTAATTATCCAATTTTTAGTTGAGTGAAATTTTACTGTATTTTATAGTGAATCTAGTTATAATTTAAGATGCAATGATGTGAAACTATTTTAATGTTCTTACATATGATTTATTTAAAAACTCATCTAATTTTTTAGATACTGATTGAATCACTATTAAATTGGTCATTGATATGACAGAAATGAAAGTCGTCACACAATGTAGTTCATAGTATTATGAATTTATGACCAATATCATTGAACAAATATCCATAAAACTCGATGTGCAATAGATTAAAAATAGAATAATAGACTCTAATCATAAAATAATCTTAGACACACACCCTATCTAACCAAAAAAAATAAAAAACTTAGACTCTTAGACACCCTTCTATTAGACAAAAATATATGAAATAAACTTTTAACAAAAACTTCAAACAAATCAATGTTTTAGACACCCATCTTACAAAGAAGATCCACATACTTGTTTCTCTAATTAAAGCCTCAATTTCAAATCCAAATCAGTTTGTTCTTCATCTTTGTTAACTAACTCATCTGCATTTGATGTAATAGGAACATCCAATTGATTGATCAATGGTGTGGTATGATCAACAATAGCCTCCCTTGAACTTTCAACCATGCTCCTTCTTTCCATCTGTTCTCTATCCATTTTTGGTGTTATAACCCTTCTGATCAGTACAAACATGTTTCTTGGTGTCATTTGTTGTCTATCGATTGGTAGTACTCTGCCCCTACTAATTATTAGGTGGTTAAGATTTGAAGATGGTATTGGCATGATAAAACAATATATATGTCTTTTGGTTAACATTGCGTGGGCTGTGGGTTGACTGTATAGGATTTTCTCAGTAAAAAAGAGTACAGATGATTATACAGAAGAAGAAGAAGGAGAATGATGACTTGCTCAGATGATAATGGATGGGTAATCTGTATATGATTTACGAATCCGGAATAAGTATGTAATATTCCATTGCATACTGGGCAAAAAGTAGGATAGGAGAAGGTCCTAAAATGGAGAAAAGTTAGCGTTATGCATATTTGATGACAATTTATTTCCTCTAAAGTAAGAATTGGTAGAGAGAAATATCATCTATACAATATAATTCAATGAAATGTAAGAAACATTTATAGGAACTTCATTTATGTGTCTTCCAATTTTGCAATAGTAAGTTCCAGATATTGTTGCAATAAGTCACAACTTTTCTACCAAATTGATTTGAAAATCTAGTTAATTCTCTCCCTTCTTTTATATGTTTTCCATTTTTGAAGTAGGAAACCAAATCTAGTTAATTTCCTCCCTTCATTATATGTTTTCCATTTTTGAAGTGGTAAATTCAAAATAATTTTGCAGTAAGTGATAAAAATTTTCTAACAATTTAAATTGAAAATATAATTATTTTTCCCCTAATTTATCATCTATATTCAAAGAAAATACCCCATTCATATTTTTCTTTAGTTAATTACAGTAATTCGACTTCTTTTTTTACTTTTGACTATTTTTATATTGTATAGAATAGATCCTGGTAAATTAAAAAATTATTTATATGCTAACATATTAATTATTTATTCAAAAAAATTATGTGGAATTTTTCGTGATGTACTTTCGTCGAAAGTTCATTATTTTTGAATTTATATTTTTGTAATAATGGATAAATAGTTTCTTAGAACAAAAAAAAAGAATATTTGCTTTTCGAGAGAAAAAGTATACACCGTTAAAATAACGTATTTATATATCATTTTAACTAAATCTCACTAAATCAAGTATACAAAATTTTATAGGTGTCACATTTGCGAGATGTGTTACTATTAATTACTTTAAACATAGAAAGATGAGAATAGTATTTATTTTTAATAGATAAAATGTGCATCATAAAGCAACATCTCTAAAGTGAATTTAAGAATTTAGGCATAAGTACACAACTTAACTTAGCTAGGGTCTTATTCCCTCAAACTCCTAAACAAAGGTTCATATTAAAAGGATAGGTGCAGAGACTCAATGAAAGTTATTTTAACAAATGAGGTTAAATGCGTTGGTAGAGGACACTTTACATCGAAACTTCAGAAAGATAATTAACAAATAATAATATGCTAACTCAAAATTCAAAAATTTTCTTCTCTTTCTTCCACAAAACTCTCAATTTTTTTAATTAAACTTGTGAAGAAATTTTACTAATACTATATGAACTTGTCGATCTTGTCGAGACATTCCAAAATATAGAAAAGTGAGGCAAGGTATGATCGATACAAAGTGATGGAATTCATGATGTTGTTCAAAATATTTGTTTTGTGAATCTCAATCAGTCATTGCAACTAAATTAGAGATTCATAAGTTGAAGGAAAAGTTTGTAAATCAGATACATCATTGAGGTGAAGAAACAAGAGCCTGAATTTTCAATATATACGGCATCATTCATACAACATACAAAAAGGTTGAAGGGATACATAGATATGATGGATACGTGTCTATGTGGTAATTTGTTATATATCCTATACGCTTTAGATAATTCGAATTGAACGTATCATGTCTAAAAATAGTGCATGATATATTTAATATTTTTATTTGTCTTATGTGGTGAGAAAGGGGGGTTATATATAGATAGTATAGAATAAATGCTCCAGTTAGACATTTTTGGGGTGTCCAATTTTAATTTTTGTTAAATTGAAGGTATATATTTGGATTTCAATCAATATTTTGCATGTCTAATAGAGGGTAATGCACACAGTACCCCTTGACTTATGCCCAAAATCTTCGAAGACACACTTATACGATATTCGGTCCTATTACCCCCACCCCCCCCCTCCCGAACTTATTTTATTAATAATTTCTACCGCTTTTTTACCTACGTGGCACTATCTTGTGTGCCCAACAATGGTTGATTTTTTTTCAAGCTAGTGCCACATAGGCCGAAAAAGGGTAGAAAATTACTTATAAAATAAGTTCAGAGAGATAATAGGACCTTAGTATAGTATAAGTGTGTCTCTGAAATTCTGAGCATATAATATTAACATGACGACTTAAATATAACTAAAAATATCAAATATAAATTAATTGCCAATCTTTTTTTTTTTTTTTTTTTTTCTTTTTTTTTTTTTTTTCCTTTTTTTTTTCTTTTTTTTTTTTTTTTTTCAACATTAAATAAAAACAAATTAATTCTTATATATAAATAAGTTTCTTAAATGAAACTAAACCAAACTTATAAATTAATTTGTTCAAATAGAATGAATTTGTAAATATGGAAGAGATATTTTAGTATTGAAAAAAATAATTTTTTTGCTTCTACTTTTTTAAGAAGCGAAAAATATGTAGCTTCTTCTTAACAACAAAAAAACTACTTATGCTCCCTTTTGAAAACAATTTCATTGATTTGCCAAATGTCTCGCTTTTTTAAAAAAAAAAGATTTTCCCAAAAGAAAAATAATTCCCTTCCAACAAAAATGTGAAACACACTCTTAGTTTCATTGCTGAACTACAACAATCTAGTCAATTTTAAAATCGTGATTCTGATTATATTGTTATAATCTGTACGTTGATGGATTATACTAAATTAACTTTCTTTACTTCAATAAGATTTTAGAAAATACTCCTTCTGTTTCATATTAGTTGGCAAAAATTATTTGTTAATTTACAAAATTAAAATAAAAATTAATTAAATATTTTTATTTTACCATAACAATTTATTAATTGATAGTATAAACAAGTTTCTAGAGTTCAGAAAGAGGTAAATTAATTAAATTGTTCTTATTTATGATTCCTTAAGGATCTTGTAAAATAAAAAAAATTTGACAACTAATCAATGCACGAAAAATAAGTAAATAGGAAACAAAGATTGGTTATATCTATCCAATGAATTCTTTGTACGGAAACAATAGGATATGAAAAGTAACAAGTTGGATAGCAGTGATGTGTCAAGATTGACATTTTTCTTAAGTAATAACATAAATTTAATCATTTTCAAAATAATTATAGTATTATTTTTTAATATCTTTGACAATCAATTAGAGTAATATTTGCACACAAATAAATGGATTTGGATGATGAAAATCATGAAAAATATTTAATAAATAGAACAATAGACTCTAATCATAATATAATTTTAGACACCCATCCTATCTGACTTAAAATAGAATAAAATAAAATAAATAACAAACTTGCACTCTTAAACATCCATCTATCAAACAACATGCATAAAATAAAATTTTAGGAAACATCTTAAACTTAATCCATTTTTAGATACCCAAGATCCACATAATTTTTTAATCTTATTAAAGCCTCAAGTTCCAGTCCAAATCAGTTGGTTCTTCAACTATGTTAACAAATTCATCTACATTTGATGAATTAGGAACACCCAATCGATAGGTCAATGATCTTCTAGAATCAACAATACCCCCATTTGAACTTCCGATTATGTTTCTTCTTTCCAGTTTTTGTCTATCCATTATTGATTTTCTTCCTCTTATCATCAGTGCATTTATGGTATTTTTTATCATTTCTTGTCCATCAATTGAAAGTGCTCTATCCCTTCTTATAGGGTGGTCATGGTTCTAAGATGTTGTTGGCCGGATAACTACATTATTTTTTTGTAAGCTAACCTGTTGTGGAGCCATATGTTGAGTTGATGGAGGGTTTCCTGGTACAAAAATATCAAATCCATAAATAGAAAGCTGTAAGATAATTTTTTGTAAAAATTGATAAGTATAGGTGATACAAATGCATAGAAACTAGGTATTTAAAATATTAAAATACGAAAAATATTATTTCAAGAGATCATTTGCTCAAAATAATTGTTAGAGATCATTTGCTCAAAATTTCACAAATATCAAGTATGCAAAAATTTATAGGCGATACACGTGTCATATATGTTACAATTAATTATTTTAAACATAAGAAAAATGAGAATAGTGTTTATTTTCAATCTGAAGGAATATAGATTGTATTGAAGTGTTAACTAATAAGGAATACTGGGAGAAGAATAGGAGATATAGGAAAGGAGTACTAATTCCAATAGGAATAGGATAAGGATACTAATCCTAATAGGACTAGGATTAGTACACCAGTAAATACTAATATTATTTTATACTCTTTATTTACATACTATCTGTTTATCCTCCTCAAGCTGAGCTGAGGCGGAAGGGAGCTGAACGGAAGCGTGGAACTAAGGTAATCGGGCTGTCGGTCGGGAAAAGCGAGGTTTGAGTGAGAATATCATCCGGTGTTGTCTCTCAGTAGGGTACTACTGCCACAGGTATGGTGCGTCTGAATTAATCGAGAACAAAGAGACAATCGGTATAAACAGCTTCACTTCTGGTGAGTAGACGAAATTCTTGCACAAGATGGTGTTGATTGTTGTTTCACAATGATAGCAGGAACCGTGTGAGTGGCGTGGAGTGCGCGAAGAATATATGTGACCCACATGGTTTCCAGCAGCAAAGAAGAGCAAAGGGCGCGGGTATTTCAGCTTCGTTGAGGGACCGAGAGACATTGGGTTGTTTTTTTACTACACAAAGAGGATCAGTTCGGCTCCAAAAAAAAGGAGAAACACAGATGTAGATTTTTCCGTCTTTTTGTTCTTTTTTTATGTCATTTTTTGGTATCAATTACCCAATTTGAATCTAAGAAACACGAACAGCTCCAAGTCCCGAGATCGAATGAGAAACCCGACCAAGAGTGCCAAAAATGTACCTGAAAATGTGTTTGGAGACAAATGGTAATCATGTCACTCTGATGATGATGAGATGAGCAACTCGGTTGCCAGGCAAAACGGATGTCAGGGACGGTGGGTAATGGCAAGCACTGTAGAGCCCCAATGAGGCGCCGGAAGTGGGTGATATCGGCAAAGGGTGGGTGTCGGCTCTATTCGTAGACGAAGACCTGCCATCGGTGGTTGGTTGACTGAGTGCTTTTTCAAGTAGATTTCTGCAACAGATCTCGAGCATATTTTGATGATGACAGAACCCAAGCCGTGCCTGTCCGAGAAGAAACCTCCATTCCAAGAAAATAATTGGAACAGGCCAAAGTGGTACTCATTTGAAGGGTAGTATGAATAGCCGATTGACTCCTGAATGAGATCTGACAGTTAGAGCCGGTAATAATGATATCATCTACATAGACAAGAAGGAATAATGTTACTGTGATGAATGTCGAAGAAACGACTCGTGTGTGTAAGCACACGTGGAAGCCGAGTCCCTGGATGAACGTTTTCAGCCGGTGTACCCAGCCCGGGGGCTGCTTGCGCCCATACAGAGACTTCTGGAGTTTGCAAACATGTTGTAGGGATAAGCAGGGAGTCAACATAGACCGGGGGTGGAGTTCATGTAGATAGTTTCAGCAAGCATGCCATGAAGAAAAAGCATTGGAAACATCCAATGATGATGATCAATTGTTAAGCACGGCGAGTGCACAGTTACCAGGCGAATGGTTTCCTACCGAATAACAGGATGAATGTGTCGGAGTACATCAAGCCATACTCTGGATTGTAGCCTTTAGAAACCCAACGAGCATTGTACGGAAATACTGCACTGCATTGTGTTTAATTTTGTACACCCATTTACAGACAGTGGGTGCGGTGCCGCCCATGGGGCTTAGGTCACGAACCCTGTTTATGATCAGTCAAAGCCTTAAATCGTATCCGTAGCATGACGCCAATAAGCATTTTGAGGCAAAGAGTAGGTTGTGGTTCACTATCGAAGAAGGTTGTGTGGATTGGTAGTATGGGTATCCTTGAAAGGTTTGAGTTTAAGATAAGGCTTTGGGCAGGGTTTTAACATGGTGCGTATTGGGGGTGGCACGGGCGGTGGTGATTCGGGGTGGCGGGATGGAAGACCAAAATGGATGGGCTGGGAGATGTTGTGGGTATGGGGTTGGTTCAGGTTTGTTGTGGTGTGGGTGGTGGTGCCGGTTGTATTGGGGTGACGTCGAAGGGGTGTGAGGGGTGAGTTGGGTAGTGGGTGGAGGTTGTGGGGGAAGTGAAGGTGGTGAGGGACCATGTGAGTATGTTGGAAAAAGGGGGGAAGGACGCAATTGAAGATTGTGTATGTGTGGAGGAGGAAATAGACTCGTAGGGAAAATCTCATTTTCGACCAAATTTGACATGACGAGATATGTAAATTATGAGTTGTGGGTCAAGACAGCGAAACCATTTGGAGGTAGGATGATAGCCCAAAAATACAAGGACGATCGGGGTGTGTAATTTGTGAGTAATTATAAGGGGTATAGGGGCCAAAGGGTAGGCAAGACACCAAAGACGCGGAGGTTGGCTCTCATGAGAGGGGTTCTGGTAAAGGAGTTGATAGGGGTGATTTGTTGGAGAGGGTGTGGCTTGGATTCCCTGTTAATGAGGTTAGTGTGCGGTGGCTAGAGCTTCTACCCAAAAGGAGAAAGGGAGGAGATGAGATTGATATGTAGAAGAGTAACAACCGTTTCAATGAGGATGGCGATTGCTTACGCTCGCCACCCCATTCTGTTCGCGGAGTGTATGGACAGGGAGGTTTGATGTAATTCCCAGGGGATTGCAGAAGAAAATGGCCAAGATGTGTTTACATATTCCTTTCCATTGTCACTATCGAAAAAGTTTAAACATGAGAATTTGAATGTGAGTTGTGGGACCCAATTTTTTCAAGGTGACAAAGGTTGGGTATGCTGTGATTGTGTTTTAGTGGGTACAACCAGTGTATTGGTTAAAAAAATTATCCACACAAAATAAATATAATCGCGAAAACCAGCAATGAAAGGAAACAGCAGTAGGGACCCCAATAGGTCAGAAGGAATAAGTTGCAAAAGGTGCAGTTGGACGCTTCTCAGATAAAGTAAAGGTATTATGAGATTTAGCAATTGAACAGACAGTCACAAGTGTTTTACATGAAAGGAAAAAACCTTAATTGAGCATTAAGAATTATTATTTGAGTAGAGGGTGGACCAGACGACTGTGCAAAAAAAAACAGATGTGGCCCTCAGCCGAAAGAGCACCGGAGCCACAGAACGCTTACTGAAACTGGGTGGGCAGACGAACTTCCTGTGCCAGGGAAGAAGTACAACCATGCTCACATGGGCCTGAAAATCACCCTCTTGGTCGTATGTCTAGGATCTTGAAAATTATATGAGGTGAAAAAGAGTGAGCAAAGCCAATTATTTTCTTTGTGAATTGGTGAACTGAAAGGAGATTGGTTTTTATAGAAGGGACTTGGGTAAGGTTAACTAGGTGTGAAAGAAGCTGGTGGGGGTTTTAATGGTCACCCGTGCCATGTGAGAAAATATTAAGGGACTTACCGTTGCCAACAGGTAATACCATTGGAGCCAGACTGATTTGGAGCGTTAAGCTTGGATAGATCAGAAGTGAGTAACGTGCATCGTTGGCCCCAGTTATCACAATAGTCAGTCAGAGGAAGGGCCGGCTGAGATGCATAATTGGCACTGGTATCACAATTTCGGCTCTCATCAACCGAAACCAGCAACGACACGCGGTAGGTGTCCTTGATTTTATGCACAGATTTGACAAGTTGGATGATCTCGCTCGTAAGTGCCCTGCCCGGCTGCGAAGGAGTGAGGCTGTGTTGCTTATGCCGTGCTGGCGGACAGTAGTACGTAGGACGAACGCACTGCCGACCGCCGCGCCTGCGGCCTCCGTGTTTCTGGCGTAGGCCGCCGCGGCTACCCTGCCAGCGTCGCCACCACTCCCCGCGGATAGTTCTGGCTTGCGATGAGAGCGGTGGACGGCATTCATTAACAGCGGATTCTCGGAGAAGAAGTTTGCGTCAGACCACGTTTGATTCTTCACTTTGCTAGCCACGAGAAGAGAGTAGCCAGGTAATGGGCGGTTTTGGACTGATGTGAACGCCTGTTTAAGTAGGAGTTAAGCTGATGGGAAGCCCCCGAACGACGCACATGATGAGATCTTTTTGGGAATGATTCGTTCACGGGGGCTTGGGTGTCGAGGGCTGTGATGATGGTGGAGACCTCATCTAAATATTCCGCACATAGTTTTCCGTAAATTTGGTATTGTGTGGGACGATCACGCAATGAAAAATATGAGAGTGAGAAATTGATTGCAATAGAGTGTTTGGAGGGCCGCCACAGGGCTTGAAGCAGTTGTGTAGGATCGGAAGGATGTTTTGAACGGGGGAGAGATGACCACATCAAAACATTGATCGGATTGGCCATCTACGAATTTCCAGGCGCATGGGCCCGATTGGTTTTTTCTGATTTTATGTCCGTGCGGGTTGATGATGCCGGCAGGCGGTTCTTGTGCTTCATCGACGTATTTGAGAAGGTAATTGTACTCAGGGCCTTGTAAGAACGGTGATTTTCCATGAAGGGTCATTTATATCTTGTTTTGATAATTTTTGGGAATCAGGGCATGAAGATGCGTGAGAACGAGGTTAACGCTAAGTAGAGGAAATGAATCGAGAGGATCACTCGGTTGTAAATGGCTGCGCAGCCCAAGAGAAGAGAGGGGGGAACGATCGGTGTCCTAAATGAGAAAAAAAAAACCTAGAGAAAAGAAGATCTAGGTTTTCGGCTATGATACCAGGGAAGGAATATGATTGTATTGAGTGTTAACCAATAAGGGAATACATCGGGAGTATATATCGGAGAGTATAGGAAGGAGTACTACATCCTAATAGGATAGGGATTTAAGGAGTAATAATCCTAATAGGATGGATCAGTACACAGTATAAAATACTAATATTATTTTTATACTATTTATTTAATACTATCTGTTATTACAATCTAAGAAGAAAATTATTCAAATCTTATCCCATATTTCCCTAGACCTTACCTTGCTTCGATTTTGTCTAAGAATGACCTAGTCTAAAATTTTCAACTCACTACTCCAAAAGTTTTTTACCCAAATTTTGTCATCATCGATTTATCCATAACTATCCAAAGGGTTGTCATAGTTTAGTGTCTTTAAGATATTGATGAAACTAATATATGCATATGAATTGGGAATGTATTGTTTGTGTTGTTGTATCGTAAGTCATAGATTTCGATGATGCTAATATATATGGATAGTAGTCAATGAATAAATGATTTTATATTGTCGAAAGTTCATTATCTATATATATTTTGTAATAATTTATAAGTATATAGTCATACACGTGCAAGAAAAATTGTTTCTTAATACAAAAAATATATATTTGCTTTTCAAGAGGAAAAGTATACACCACTAAAAACGTATATATATATTGAACAAAATCTCACTTAATCAAGTATACAAAATTTTATAGGTGTCACATTTGCAAAATGTGTTACTATTAATTTATTTTAAACATAAAAAGATGAGAATAGTGTTTATTTTTAACAGATGAAACATGCATCATAAAGCAACATCTTTAAATTGAATTTAAGGGTTTAGGCATAAGTACACAACTTAACTTAGTTAGGGTCTTATTCCCTTAAACTCATAAACAGAGGTTCGGATTAAAAGGATAGGTGCATAGACTCAGTGAAAGTTATTTTAACAAATTGAGTTAAATACGTCAGTAGAGGACTCTTTACATCGAAACACCAGAAAGATAATTGACAAATATAATACGCTAATTGAAAATTTAAAATTTTTCTTCTCTTTCTTCCATAAAACTCTCAATTTTTTAATGGAACTTGTCGAGAAATTTTACTAATACTACATGAGCTTGTCGATCATGTCGAGACATTCCAAAATCTAGGATAGTGAGGTGAAGTATGCAAGATACAAAGTGATGGAATTTTTGTTGGTCAATATATTGATTTTGTGAATCTCAGATCAGTCATTGCAACTGAATTACAGATTGATAAGTTAAGGTGAAGAAACAAGAGCCTAATTTTCAATATATATGGCATGCATTGATACAACATACAAAAAGGTTGAAGTGATACATAGATTTGACGGATACGTGTCTATGCGATAATTGCTATGTATCATATACATTTAGTATAATTTTGAATTGAAGTATCATGTCTAAGAAATAGGGCATGATATATTACTATTTATGTGTCTTGTTTTGTTTGAGAAATGTTGTGTTATATATATATAAATCCAGTATACATGTAAAAAAAATTGGGGTGTTACATTTTTATTTTGTTAAATTTGAAAGTATATATTGGATTTTCAATCAATATTTTACATGTCTAAATAAAACATAAATTAAATATTGATGTAAGATTAACATGACGATTTAAATATAATTAAAAATATCAAATATAAACTAACGCTAATAAACATAAAATAAAATAAAATAGTTATTATATATAAATAAATTTCTTAAATGAAACTTAACCAAACTTATAAATTAATTAATTCAAATAGAATGAATTGGTAAATATGTAAATATGGAAGAGATATTTCAGTCTCGAAAAAATAATTTTTTTTGCTTCTACTTTTTATAGAAGCCAAAAAATATTTATCTTCTTCTTAACAACAGAAAAACTACTTATGCTTCCTTTTGAAAACAATATAATTGATTTGTCAAATGTCTTGCTTTTAAAAAAAACGTTTTTCCAAAAAAAAATCTCTTCCAACAAAAATGTCTTACTCTTAGTTTCATTGATGAACTACAACAATCTAGTCAATTTTGAAATTCTGATTCTGATTATATTGTTATAATTCAGTACAAAGATGGATCATACTAAATTAACTATCTTTCACTTCAACAAGATTTTAGAAAATACTCCCTCTGTTTCATATTAGTTGGCCAAAATTATTTGTCAATATAAAAAATTAAAATAAATATAAATTAATTTTTTAAATTTTACCATTACAATTTATTAATTGATAGTATAAACAAGTTTTTGGAGTTCAGAAAGAGGTAAATTAATTAAATTGTTCTTATTTATGATTCTTTAAGGATTTTGTAAAAGAAAAAAAATTGACAACTAATCAATGTAAGAAAATAGAGTAAACTGGGAAAACAATGATTGGTTATATTTTACCCAATGAATTTATTTGTATGAAAAATTATGATATGAAAGTTATAAGTTGGATAGTGGTGATGTGCCAAGATTGACATTTTTTTACGTAATAATAACATAAATTTAATCATTTTCAAAATAATTATAGTATTATTTGTTAATATTTTTGATAATGAACTAAAGTAATATTTGCACACAAATAAATGGATTTGGAATTACGAAAATCAAGATAAATATTTAATAAATAGAACAATAGACTCTAACCATAACATAATTTTAGACACCCATCATATCTGACCAAAAAAAGAATAAAATAAAATAACAAACTTGAACTCGTAACCACCCATGTATCAAACAACATACATAAAATAAAATTTTAGGAAACATCATAAATTTAATCCATTTTTAGATACCCATCGACTACCTTACAAAGAAGATCCACATAATCTTTTTTATCTTATTAAAGCCTCAAGTTCAAGTCCAAATTAGTTGGTTCTTCAACTATGTTAACTAATTCATCTACATTTGATGAATTAGGAACACCCAATCGATTGGTCAATGATCTTCTAGAATCAACAATACTCCCACTTGAACTTTCGATTATGTTTCTTCTTTCCATTTGTTGTCTATCCATTATTGATGTTCTGCATCTTATCATCGGTACAATTATATTATTTTTTATCATTTGTTGTCCATCAATTGAAAGTGCTCTATCCGTTCTTATAGGGTGGTTATGGTTCTAAGATGTTATTGACCTAATAACAACATTATTTCTTAGTAAGCTAGCTTGTTGTGGAGCCGGATGTTGAGTTGATGGAGGGTTTCCTGGTACAAAAGTATCAGATCCATAAACAGAAGACTGTAAGATGAAATTTTGCTCAGGCACCAATAGATGATTATTTTGTACATGATACATGAATTGAAAATGAGTATGAAACATTCCATGACATACCGGGCACTAAGCACGTGACCATGGTGAAGGTCTTAGAAAAGAAATGGAAAAAGTTAGATAATTCATATTTGGAAAGTTATGAATGAATATGTTCTTAAAGAAAATAAATGATAGTATGGATAGAGAGAAGTACCAACTATTGCAATATTAATTTCATGAAACGTGGAAAAAATATTATTAGGATTCAATATACCCACTCCTCACCCCACCCCCACCCCCCCCCCCACCCCTTCATTTCTCTGCCTTCCATTTTTACTATGGGTAGCTAAAAAATACTGTTCACAATTTAAATTAGAAGCTTAGTTATTATTTTCCTCTAATCATCATTTATATTCAAAAGTAAATACATTATAATTTTCTTAATTCGTATATTACAACCGTATGGAAATTTTGGTTACTTTGACTAGTATAGGTGCCAATATCTGACAAATTCTTTGCTAATTAATTAAAAAAATTGGAGCTTAGTTGGATTTTCCTCCTAAGATATTATTTTCTTTCATCAATATTATAAACAATTTAATGCTTTTGGAAGTGGACTATGATGAAGTTCTAAGTCTGTTGGTACACACAATAAAAATTCGACACATTAGGAAATATGTATATTCTAATATAATATTATTTTTCAAAAAGTTCAAGTGTCATTTCTTTTATATATTTTCATCGAAAGTTCATTATTTCATAGATAAATATTTTTGTAATAATTGATAAGTATAGGTGATACATATGCTTAGAAACTAGTTATTTTGAATATTAACTGTTAGAGATCATTTGCACTAAATTTCAGGAATATCAAGTATGCAAAAATTTATAGGCGATACCCGTGACATACATGTTAAAATTAATTATTTTAAAGATAAGAAAACGAGAAGAGTGTTTATTTTCAATCTAAGAAGAAAATTATTCAAATCCAATCCCATATTTCCCTAGCCCTTACCTTGCTTCGATTTTGTCTAAGATTGACCTAGTCTAAAATTTTCAACTCACTACTCCAAAAGCTTTTTACCCAAATTTTGTCATCATAGATTTATCCATAACTATCCAAAGGGTTGTTATAGTTTAGTGTCTTTAAGATATTGATGAAACTAATATATGCATATGAATTGGGAATGTGTTGTTTGTGTTGTTGTATCGTAAGTCATAGATTTGGATGATGCTAATATATTTGAGTTGTAGTTAATGAATAAATGATTGCTATAGTGTAGTGAATATAGTTAAAATTTAAGATGTAATGATGTGAAACTATTTTAATGTTCTTACATGTGATTTATTTAAATTCTCATCTTATTTTTTGAATAATCATTTCTTCTTAAACGTCGACCATTCTATATTGTTAAAAAAATTATATTTTTTGTTAAATTAAAAGTAGATAAATACAAGATAATAAGAAAAAATGTGAATTTAGGTTAAACATACTATAATTACTCAAGCTCAAATGCTCAAGATTTTGATATTGTTAGAAATTTCATTTTAATAGATATTTTCAACTTCCAAAACTGAAAAATTAACCCAATATCAATTCGATCACCTATCTCCATAAATCATAAAAAAAATATTCAGAATATATGAGAAGAGGAGAAATAAGAAAAGCAATGTTATCTATCCCCATAAATGATATAATATACAAGAAGGGGAGAAATATTGAAAACACGCAAAATTCAAAATGACTATGAGGGTGGTTAGAATTCTAGGTTACATGATCTAATATATGTAATTATGCTAAGTCGATTATAAAATGATAATTTAAAACGATGCAATACACACATATTTTACTGATTGATGTGATTAGGAATGTTTACGAGTTTGGTAAAACTAAATCAAAAAAATAAATCAAATCAAACCGATTAAATGTTCCTATGATGTTTTGTAGTTGTTTGAATGATTTGACTTACACCTGGGGTTGTATGGATAGGGGTAAATTTTTCTATGAGCTAAAAAAATACTATATTTAACAACTACAGAACTTGTTGTTTGGTCATCAGAGTCAGGATTAAAAGTTTGGGGGTTCTAAATTTAGTTAATAATCGTCAATCAATTTTGTTAGAAGCTCATAAAACATATATATTGTATTAATTTTTTGGTGCAAGTATAGGGTATAGTCTCAACCCATGAACCTCACCTAACGTCGCCTCTGTTGGTCATGTATGTTTAATATATGCTAGACTAACGAATTTAAATTCAAAGTGCATAAATATCATTAATGATGTTAGTTTCATTAATTAGTGAAGTAGAACAATCTAATCTGTTTTGGGATTCTAATTATGACTATATTATTGTAATTAAGTACATAGATGGATCCTACTAAAATAAGCATCTTAAACTTCAACTAGATATTATAAAATATTTCTCCATTCCATATTAGTTGTCCCAAATTGCTAATCAATTTACAAAATCAAGATATAATTAATCATTTTTTTATTATACAATTCTAGTTATTCTTTTTTTAAAAGTGCAAATGTAACGACCTATTTCTATCGTTATGAAAATACCAGCACGGTAAAATTGAGGCTTGAAAAACTTTTTTATAGTATTTGGATTTTTCCCAACCTTGTTTATATTCGGAGGAAATTGGAGTCATCAAACTGTAGAGAAATCTAGTAACAATCGGGTGAACCATTTATTACTTTGATTACATGAGTACTTAGATAACTCGTTAAAGAATCCGTACGACTTTACGGGATTGAATTTGGCTGAGTAGAACTCCCAGAATTAAACTTAGCGTAAAGGATATTTTCTGAATGTCGTGGGTTAGAGGTGTGTTGTGGAATGACGAATTGGAAATTCTTTAATTTGCTCACTAGTTCAGAAATGCTCTTTGGCGTGGGTGTTGCCTCTCTGGCGGGGCTGCAACAATAGGAAAAGGGGCGCTATGGCGGGTGCGACGGCAGTTGAAATCGAGGATTAAAGATGAGAGTTCATTGTTCAACGATACAGCTTGGCAATGCTGCTACAGAGAGGTGAGGGCCGCTGTGGCGGGCCAGACGCGACATAATGTCGTTAATAAACCCCAAAATGACTTTTGACACTTTTTGACTTTTAGAGCTAAGAAACGACTCCCAGACGATTTCTACTCGTTTCTCACCATTATTGAGGTTAAAGATAAGCTTTTCAATACCCGAATTGAACATAGCGTAAAAGGTATAATCTGAATGTCAAGGGTTAGAAGTGTGTTGTAGAGTGGGGAATTGAAAATTCTTTAATTTGGTCAATGGTTTGGAAATGATGCTTTGGCGTAGGTTTTGTCGCTCTAGATGGGCCTTTACAACAGGAAAGGGGGCATTGTGCGGGGTGTGACGGGGGTTGAAATCGCGGATAAAATATAAGAGTTCAGTGACTCAAAGGTGTCGCCTCAGCGGGTACTTATGTCGCTGGGGCGCTGCCGCTACAACAAGGTTCGCTATAGAGAGGTGAGGGCCACTATAGTGGCCAGACGCGACATAATGTCGATAATAAACCCCTGAGCGACCTTATTTGACACTTTTCCACTTTTTAGAGCTAAGGAACGACTCCCAGGCGATTTGTACTCATTTTCACAATTCTTAAAGTTAAAGGTAAGTTTTTCATTGCCCGAATCAGTTTTTCTATCCGTAGAACGTAATAGAATGGGTTAATAATGATGGAGAAGTGTTTTATTATGAATCTATGGTGGAAACAACCCTAAATTGATCAGTTGGATCATGAGTAGGATTCATAAAGTTGTTATAGTTTTGAGTAATTAGCGATTGTTTGTTGATTCCCGTATTATCGTGATTGTGTGTAGACCAAAATAAGCATTACGAATCTGAAAAGGGAAGTATCAAGTTTCTTAGGGTTTCAAGCTTGTTTTTCGGGGTAGGTGATGGTTGTGATTCTATGTTTGTTCGATGTATGCATGTTCTTGCTTCATTGTGATACTTGTATGTGTGAATGTTGCAATATTGATCATACTTGTTGTAAATGAGATAGATGAATGATGTAGTCATGAAATCATGATATAAATGTATGATCTAGATTATATACTTGTAATTGTGATTGTGGTGTGTGATTGGAGATCAGATTGCCACGTTCCACAAGCTAATTAGGATCGGGTTACTACATTTTGGCATAACTATGGGACCGTATTTTCATATTATGGTAAGCTAACTGGGATCGGATTGCCACGACACAAATATGGGATCAGATTGCAACGTACCTGTAAACTAATTGTTTGGGTTTGTGTTCCGTGAGAGGAACAATGATGTGATGATAAATGTGAAATATATTGTTGATTCTTCATGTTGATAATGTTGATATATATGCATGTGATTATGATGTTGTTTGACTTGTTTATGTTACACTAGTGGCCGGATAGCCACGTGATCCTATCAGTACACTTTGTTTGTGTACTGATACTGCACTTGCTCTTATTTTTCTTGAGTACAAGGCATCTTCACGCGACTATTGATAGACCTTGTTCAGAAGATCAGAGATCGTTGCTCAAATGCAAGGGTGAGACAATTCTTCCATGCTGCTATGTAATTCTCTTTCGTCTATGTCCATCATTTCCGGATTCAGACATTTGTTCTAGATAGTTGAATAGTTCTTTAGTTTGGGGATGTATCCCTCCTTGTTTTAATTTATGGATCTTGTTAGATATTTTAGTATATTGACTTTCTGATTCTAGGTACTTAAATTCCACATTTGTTTAGTTAATTAACTTGCTTTCGTAACTTAATTGCCTTAATTTTGATTTAGTTGCTTAGTTTGGGGTTGTAGTAGTAGTTCTACCACCGGAGGGTTAGTGTGGGTGTCAATCACGACGGTGTGGATAGTGACAGTAAACAAGTTTGTAGAATGTAAGAGATGTTTCTTAAGAGGTAAATGAATTAAATTATACTTTTTATTTAAAATTTATTTGTCACGACCCAAATTTGTAAGTCGTGATGGCATCTATGTTCCCACCCAATAGTTAAGAAAACCCAACACATTAACCCAACTAAACCAACAAATGAGTAAAAAAGACAACCACTTCGCAAGATCTCCACCATGAGTCCTTTTATTAGTACGAAATGCGGAAGCTAAAAAATAATCACCAAGAAAAGAATTTGGTGTATTAAGTAAAAGAGCTTCTATAATTCGAGCAAGTCTGCAACTAAACGACAAATCTAAACATAAGGGTATCCTGTCTGAATATTAATAACAAAAATAAATAAAAATAGAGGGAGGTGTGGAGCCACGGAACAGCCAAGCAGATCACCACAACTCCAAGAACTTCAAGCTCGGACGCAATTTACTCCACGAGGATGTGCTCCTAATCGAAATTGAATCTGCACCACAGGGTGCAACAAGTGTAGTATGAGTACGAAACCACGGTACCAGTATGTCTCATTGACCGACAACGAAAAGTAGTGACGTGAGTTTATACAAAACGAATAAAAATTCGTAAAAGTATAAAGTATATTATATATATATTAAACTCACTATTTAGGGTGTCATTCAATAAAGGTAAGTCATAACTCAAGTATTTTCCAAACACCAAACAACAAAACCCATAATCATCAAAATAAATGATGTTGATGAAATTGAAATGCGACTATAAAAAACCATGTAATGAATTGTCTCAGAATACCAGTACACACTAAACCTTATATACATGATACTCCTCGAAACTACAGCGGAGTCATGAATCCATAAGGGGAACTCGCGATGGGCGGTCCAATATACCGACACGGACGATTCCACGTGTCTGTGCGGACGATCTCAATTGCACTATCATAATATCAAAAACAATTTTCGCCCACGGACGGTCTCACGTGCCCAAATACAATATTAACATCCTTCACATCCCCGCACGGACGATCTCCACTGTGCCCAACTTATACTCAGTATAATCTCTATGACATTTGTGGCACAATATTGTTCAATAGAGGGATGATGATGTATATCTCAATCAATCAATCTTGAATATAATACATAACCACCTCAATATTCACAACTATATGCGGTGAAATAAATAAAACAACAATCACACAAGGAATTCAAGTCAATAAGAATCATCTAATGCAATATGCTTTGGCATCCTCAAATTTCATCCACTTCTATAATAGAAAAACTTTTCCGTTTATAAAACCACTGGTACTCGTACCAATGCCCGCACACCATTGATACGAGACCCCATCTTTCCGCCCTTACCCCTTTGTCTATTTTAGTTTGTAATCTTTAATTAGGGAAAACGTCCTCAACAAGTCTAAAAATTCTATTATAACATACTTCAGTGCCGAACTCGGCCACGAAACCTCAGGTAGTTCCTTCCTTTCCAAAATTTCAAACGTTCACGATCTACAATGACGTAATTATTCGAAGTAAGCGCGTTATTCAATCATTATAGTCTATTGTAGACCCAAAATCACTATATTTCTAATCTAGCTCCAAGCCTTGATAAAATTTGTATGCCAAATTTATCATATTTGCTAAATTTCAAGTCAAGAATTTAACTTTAACCTCTCCAAATACCCTAGAATTTATTGTTAGATCATATAATATACATCTAATAATTAATTATCTATCTCAATATATCAAAAGCTAGTATCTTGATTTGATAAATAAGTAAAATAAGAATCACATTCCCCCAATTAACAACGCCGGAAAGAGCACTGCTGCAACGTGACCATTTTTATAAGAAAAATTAATTATGCACAAAACATGCAAAATTTTCAAAAAGTCACTACTAAATGCATGCCAATCATTGGCATGATTGTGCTATCATTCTTGTCCTCCCCTCAATTTTAATACCATAAAGAAAAATACATAAAGAAATTATAAGCAAATTTTGCACAGATCCTACAACTACGAGACGGAAAAATCACAACCCCCAAGGACCATATCGAACAACAACTGTCCACAATAGATTATTCCTTTTGTTCAATCAATGTAAATTTTCAATATACCTCTAGTCTCAAATCATTACAATCACAGACAGTGGAATATAAAACTTAATTGCATTATCTATTCACTTAAATTGTATTGTAAATTATTTATGAATAGTATAGTGCATCCTAAATGAAATATTACACACATAAATAAATGTGAATGGTTACCTGGAATCAATGTAGTCACGTAGCAATTGGTTCCTGTCGTCGACGCACAGGTAGTTTCTAACCCTTATTTTCTTTTCTGCCTATCTAATGTTCAATTAAGTATAACAAATCAAAACTAATCCCACTAACTTCAAATCAATTTATAGGTTCAAGTATAAAGATAGTAAATAAGTTAGAGAGACCCACTAAACTATTAACTATATTAATTATCACTAAAACAAAATTTTATAACTAAATACTCCTTAGTCTTCGAATAGTAAAAATACCCCTTTAAATTTTCAAAAGGAGTCATACTAGTCTAGTTCTCAAACGACCTAGCATGTTCGTTACATCACCTACAACGTTAAACAGACGTTGTCCTCGAACGGGAAAAAGAAAAATAGCTAACCTGATACGCTTCAAAAAGGATGAGGATATTACTCTATGGTCTGCCTCTGTCTCCCATGTAGCCTCCTCCACTGGACGATGCTCCACTGAAACTTTACCTGAAGCAAGCAATCTCTTTGGACCTTAGATTCCGAATTTGCCGACCAAAATGGTGATCGGCTCTTCCTCAAAAGTCAAAATTCGATCAAGTAACATGAATACCATTGAATACGTGATCCACCACCATGATGATACTTCTTAAGCAGAAATAGAAAACAGGGGACCTGACACCCAGGGGGCAAAAGCCAACGTGGATAGCCACCTCACCAATATGCTCCACAACATCGAAAGGACTCAATGTACCTTGGACTCAACTGCCTCTTCCCAAAAAAAATCTCATCACGCTCCGTCATGGGTGAAACTTAAGTTAGGACCCCTCCAACCATAACTCCAAATCACGAACCTTCCTATCTTGCTTAACCTTTTGCATGCTCTGAGCATGAGAATTCTATCCTGGATCAACTTGACCATTTCCAAGGACTCATCAACAAATTGTACCCCGATGGTCTAACTAAAAGCATCAAACCAGCCAATTGGAGATGACATCTCCTACCCTACAGAGCCTCAAATGGGCCATCTCAATGCTCGAAGATAACTATATTGTAAGCAAACTCCGATAGAGGCAACCAAACTGTCCCACTGACCACCAACAAAGTCAATCACACAAGCCCGCAACATATCCCTCGAGAACGAATAGTCCGTTCAGATTGGACCCATCAGTTGAGGGTGAAAGGGCGGTACTAAGATCCACCCGAGCAGTCCAACTCTTTGCATAGCCGCTTTAGAAAATGAGATGTAAATGAGTTGCCACGATCTGGAAATAATAGAAATAGGAACCCCATGCAAAATGAACTATCGGTCTCGAATATAGATTTTGGCTAACTTCTCGAAATTATAGGTAGTATGAACTTGGTACAAAGTGTGCAGGACTAGATAAGAGTCGATCCACAATGAAACCATATAGCATAGCAAACTACCAAAGTATATGGCAATCCTACCACAAAGTCCATAGCAATACGCTCCACTTCCACTCAGGTAGCATCCTATATGAGTCATACTCCAGGTTTTGGGTCATAACTTCACTGTTGACAATTCAAAAATCGAGAATACAAAAATCTACTAGGCCTCTTCATACGGACACCACCAATTCGTGTTGCTCAAGTCACTGATACTACATCATTAGTAGCCCCGGATGAATAGAGTACCTCGCAACTAAGCCTTCCTCCATGATTAATTATCAAATCAATGTACGAGGAAAACACATATACGACCTAATCCTCAAAAAACTCCCTCATATCAAGAATTGCAGCCTTGGCTTTCTCCTTTTAAAAATTGTCCCAATCGTTAAATAAATCACCATCGTCAAACTGTGAGGCCCGAATCTGCTCCACACAGGATGACCTAGCCTCCATATAAGCCAACACTATTACCAGATTTGAAATATTCAGTCTTCTCACAAGCTATCTGGCCAGGGATGGGACATCGCGTATCTAGGGGCGGACGCTCGCCACTTTGTAACAGGCTAGGCTTTAACCATTACTTACAGCCTTCCGACATCAAGGATTGCTACAACATTGATTGACTGGGTGATAAAGAATAGTCATATCGTAGTCTTAGCAACTCCAACCCATCTCCCTCTGCCTCAAATTTAGATCCCTTCTGATTGAATATATCTGAGACACGATGATCTTGTGAAACACCTCACCAATGCACACCATAAAGATAATGCCTTCCAAAATCTTTAAATCAAACAACACAGCCGCCAATCTAAATCATGAATAGGGGTTCTTCTCATGAACTTAACTGCATCGAAGCATAAGCTATAACCTTCCCTCTGCATCAACACACAACCAAGACCCACCGAGAAGATCGAGAAGCATAACAAATACGAGCAAAACATCTCCCTCTACGGGTAGGGTAAAAAAATCGGAAGCAGTATAAACAAAGTCTTGAGCTTGGGAAAAACTTAAACCTCACCTCGTCACAGACCAAATGAAAAGTTCCCCTCCTTCTAGTGTCAATCTAGTTAATGGAGATACAATAGATGAGAAACCCTCAACAAACCGTCGATAATAACCTGCAAGGCCCCAAGAAGAAACTCGAACTCAGTAACTGAAGTAGGTCTGACACCAATCTCCTAACCGTCTCAAATCTTCTTTAGGAAAATCCCAATGAGACCCCCTTGGACACCACATGTCCCAGAATGACTATCGAAAATAAGCCAAACCCACACTTGAAAACTTTGCATAAAGCCTTCTTCTCCTTTTAGAATCCTAAGAACAATCCTCAAATGATGCTCATGTCCTCCTTAGTGCGTGATGAGTATATCAATAAACCATCTATGAAAGACTGAACAAAGGAATAATACTGGTTGAAACCACTCCTTCATCACTCCAAAAAGCTGATGGGGCATTAGTAGCCGCAAGACATCACCAAAAACTGTGTATATGACCCTAAAACGTGTTCGAAAAGACGTCTTAGGGCTATCCTCCGCCCTAAACCTTCAGCGATGAGAAGCCAGATCTCAGTCAATTGGATAAAACTGAAAAGCACCCTGCAACTGATCAAATAAATCACAATACGAGGTATCGAATACTTATTTCTGATGGTTACCTTGTTCAACTGCCGATAGTCAATGACACATGAGAAGATATCTTGATTCTTCACAAATAACACTGGAGAACCCCAAGGATCATACACTTTGTCTAATAAAACATTTCCAACAAATCTGCAACTGCTCCCTTCAACTCTTTCAATGCGCCGGTGCCATAACGATTAAGAGGAATGGAAAGTAGCGCCGAGTGTCTGGCTCCACATCAAATAAAAATCAAATCTAGATCTGGGGTGGGAAGGACCTGGCCCCAAAACGGTGGAAGGAAATACTATGAAAATTCACTCACTACTGGCATAGACTCAAGCCTATGGAATAGTATCAATACAGTATCTCGAATGTGGCCAAATACGCCAAACCATCCTCTATTGTACCAACTGGAAGAAGCCTAGGAATGATATCACACCCTTAGAAAGGATTGACTAAGAGTACCTCTCCCATTTACTATAGGAATTCCAGGCACAGCAAAGCATTGGCATGATAAATTATTTAAATTGCGTTTCTGGGTAAGAAGATAACCAATCCATACCAAGATCCCGTCAAAAATTCTATCATATCTAAGACCTTTAAAATCTGCATGAGTTGTCATACACCATCAAAGTAACAGTACATCAATGAGACACTTGATACTACAACTACAAGAATCCCCGACGGAGTAGAAAACAGTATCGACAAATCAAGAGGACTCACACAATATATCCAGACTAGGAGCAAATATGTGGACGACATAAGAATCAAGTAGTAGTCACTGGAATCCCCCCCCCCAAATAAACAGAGCTGCGTCAATGACACCTACAGGATATACCTGTGATAACAGCATTGAGGATTCAGCCTCTGGCCTACCTGGAAAAAGAAAAATTAAACAGTGAGAAACGACCTCCATCATATTGTGACATCACGACCACCACCCGACTAGAAGGAGAACACCTCTACCACCATTTCCCATTCTCCCCTCCCCCTGAATGAGAACCCACCTCTACCCATTTTCTTTGTGCACCCCCCCCTAGCTGGACGGTTGTGCAGCCCTGGGAAGTCGAAGCCTGAGAACCCTGATGTTAAGCCACACGTTCTGGTCCTAGGGCATCTCTTACAGAAGTGTCCCATATCCCCACACTTCAAAGCAACCCTTTACGAGACGCAGGCTGATGAGAGGAAACCTGACTGACCAGAATGCCCTCCACGAACTACAGGTCTAGAAGAGACCCTGCGAAGATATCCGAGCGCGAAGAGTATGCCCCCCAGGTAAAACCAGCCTCAGACGCTGGGCTTATAGAAGTTCATGAATGGGCTGCTGGACTGATGGTGATAACATCTGAACCAAGTAAACCAGATCCTAGGGGTGAGGCACCACCATAATAACCTGACTATAACGGTTCCTCTTTGCCCTCTCGCTGCCCCAAAGCCCTCACGTCGAAATCATTCTCAACTCTTTAGCAGCACTCTACCACTTTCGGAATGGAACCCAGACGCTAGCAACCTGAGAAACTCCTAGACGCATGGAATAATCAGCCCCTTAATCCAAACCTCCTCACTCTCTCAGCCTCTTGTGGGAAGTATCATCGAAGCATCCCTAGCCAAAGGCAATTGAAATTTACCTCATACTCTGAAAACATCTGACATACCATTTTGCTGCAAACCCTCAAAGACTCGGGCCCTATTGCGCTCCCTCTTCACTGCGTGGAACAAATTGGATAGGAAATACGGAGTAAACTCAGTCCAGGAGAGTGATGAGATCCAGCGGCTACCTACTAATATAATCCCTCCACCACTGCTTAGCAGTACAGTCTCTGAAACGCTTGTGTAGTCAACTCAGAGCTCCACTAATCCAAGATTATGCAACTCATGACAAACGAACTATAAACTAATATGAATACTCAGCTAAGTCACTAGATAAGTAGGGAGGATTCATTAGTCTTGTGAACCTCCAAACCATCTTTTGCTCATACAATAGTCCATAGAAGGCATGTCACCAAATGTGATGTAATATCTGGAAAAACTCCATACTATCCAAACGAGGAGTACAGTGGCACGATGGCGCGTGGCCTGCGGAGTCTGATGAATCTGGAGGCAACTATAAGATCTGGAGTTTGACCTCAAGCAGGGTCTGTGAGCCATCAGAAGTGAAAGGCAAAGCTCTGCCTGGGCCATCACTCTAGATTCAGAAAATAAGAGCCCCAAGGATATTGAGCACTGGGTCGGAAAAATAGTAATGGTGGAAGCAGAGATGGGGCCCATCACCATAGACACGATCTGCACATCCCCAGAATAAACCTCTGCTAGCAGGAGGTACGGTCTAACACGAACCCTGGGTAAGCTATGGTACGTTGAAAATGAATGAAGGGGATCGCTTGCAAAATATACCTGGACACAAAGAATATAGGACAGATATGAGCAGTATACTACCTTACCTGGACAGTGTTCCCAGCAAGCAGGAGCAGGAATAGGATCCTTGACCACCACTTTGCGATGTACGAGTCCTCGCCATCTGAGTGGAGAGAATGAGATATCAAGATATTAGAATTGCTACAAGGCAAGTGTGAACCGATGATAATGAAAAAGAACAGATATTTCCTAAATGTATTATAGCCTCTCGAAGAACTAGCGTATGGACGTCATTCATACGACCCGCACGACTCTACTAGACATTGATTTGTACGCTTGAGACCCGTATGAACAGTAGGGCTATGTACCACAATTTTACGACTCATAAAGGTGCAAGTCGTGATGGCAACCTAGTGCCACCATAGGGAAGGCCCAATTAACCAAATATAACCCAAAACCCAACAAATGAGGTAAAAAGATACACACGTAGAAAGAATCTCAAAAGTGAGGTCCTATAAGTAAGAAATGCGGAGCTGAAAATATAATCACCAACGAATTTGGGTGTTCTAAGTACAAGAGCTTCATAATCGATGCAAGTCTGAAAATAAATGACAAATCAACAAAGGGATATACCGTTGATATAAGAACGAACAAATAAAAAGATCGAGGGAGGTGGGGCCACGGAGGAAAAGGCCAAGCAGCTCACCAGCAACTCCAAGAAACTCAAGCCGGAGTCAATTGTTTCTCCACCGGATTGCGCATACCGAAATCGAATCTGCACAAAAGGAGTGAAACAAGTAGTCAGTATGAGTACGAAAGCCACGTACCCAGTAGTTGTCTCATTGACGACAACGAAAGAATAAGTGAGGGAGTTGATTACCAAAAGAATACATTCGTAAATTATATAATAGATATATATATATATATATATATATCGAATCATATATTTACAGTAGGTTTCCACTAATAAGTAGTCAAACATCATATTTTTCAAACACCAAACAAACACAATCACAAACTAAATGATGTGATGAATGCAATGCTATTAACCCATGTGAATGAATTGTCTCAGAAGATACCCAGTTACACATTCAACCGTATATACATGCTACTCCTCGGAAATACATCGAGAGTTCATGACCCAGGGGGGACTTGTGAGTGTCCATATATCGACCGGACAATCTCCACGTTCCTGTGCGACGATCTAAACACTATCATTATATCAAAACAATTTTCGCACGGACAGTCTCCCACGTGCACCAAATTACAATCTAACATCTCAACCATCCCCGCACGGACGATCTCCACGTCCCAACTTATACTCAAGTCTCATCTCTATGCATGTGCACAATATTGTTCAATAGAGGGGATGATGAGTGCATCTCAATCAATCAATTAGGCATATATACCAATAACACCTCAATTATCACAACTATACAGGTGAAATAAATAAACACAACACACCAGGAATTCAAGTCAATAAATATCGCTAATGCCCATATGCTTTGCATTCTCACATTTCACTATCAAACACATTCTATAATAGAAATTTTTCCAGTTTTTAAACACCGACTCGTACCAATGCCCGTCACACCATTGAACGAGACCCCCTCTTTCTCAGTTTTTTTTTTTTTTATTT
>JAKWJA010001051.1:0-60596 GCA_027704765.1 Solanum habrochaites | reverse complement strand
ACCCCATAACCTCACACATACTTATACCATATGGTACAACCATAAGCATCACAACATGTACTTCACACTCATCATCTTACGATTAAACTACATGTACGAAAGTAGGAACGCTTCATGCAGAAAAAAAAAAAAAAAAAAAAAAAAAAAAAAAAAAAAAAAAAAAAAAAAAAAAAAAGAAACAGAAAAAAAAAAAAAAAAAAACGAAGAACATGTGACTCGGTTGAAGAACTGGGAAGGATAAATATTGGAGGATAGTAAGGTAATGAAGAGGAGGGGGAGAAAAAAGGGGAAGGAGGGAGAATGGAGGGTGGAAGCATGGGGATGGAGCAGTACGTGGAATAAAGACCAATATTATAACTATAAGGAAACCTCATCATTAGTCAGAATACAAAGTCCTTCGTAAGACACATATACATTTAGAACCCTTTCTAGGATTTTTCTTAAGAGATACTGTGCAATACATATATGAATTCTCATACCCAACCTACCTAAGAATCTACCCTTAGGTTCCCCTGTTAGGGTTTTTTACTTTATCTTCCATTGTCAATTTTTATATTACGAAAACTATACCCTTACCGACACTCTTACCATGGTGATAAACATGGAATTTGTGTTGTACTCCTGCAACAATGGAAGTTTTATTTACCTATCCAATGTAAAACTTAACACATGCTAGAAACCTACTGAAATCACTTTCTAGATCCTATGTGGAAGAAAGTTTATGGAACTAACAGATATACATACCCTCCAATTATCCTTAGCGTTGGAGCCTCATCTCATGAAAACCATGGGGTTGAATATTCCCTAAAGAAGTCAACAGCCACAAGAAAAAAACCCCCCCCCCAAAAAACGCCTCGCCCACCCCAAAAAAAAAACCTCATGTGGACCATAGGCTGTTCCTCCAAGGGAATCAACAACTCTGAGAACCCACTAGTAATCTTCCCCCAAGGGAAGGCAAACAATTAATTGTAAGTTCCTCTGACGAAGATAAGTTGCTCCTTATTTGCAAAAGCCTTTTAGTACCAGTTCAATAAATGCCTTTAGGAAATTGACTCCTCATATGTTTACCTCCGATGTCATAGATGAAGTTCATATAACCTAGATGATGTCAGAAACCGTTGATATGGACATAACATATGTAAAGCACTATATAGCTAGGGTACACTTGAGCCCACCTCTAAGGCTCCTCCACTTAACTAGATTATTTACTGTGTGTTTATACTTATTGTGAGCACCTTTCACATAACACATTTTGTCACACATGTTCATATATATACATAGTCTATAGGTATACTATATTACTATCCCTTTCATATCGAAAACTTAAGTTCCTACACACATTCATATCTCATCATATCATTACTGAACATCATAGTATCAAGTCATATCATAACATGTTCATAAATACCTATGTACTTAGAAGATACTAGAACTATCGCTATCAAGTTACTGTGCAATTCAAAGACAAGGTTACATACCCTTGCCCATACTAGTCACCTATCACGTCATTTCTAGTGATTGATTGATCACATACTCGTCACATAGTTGGCTAACATTACACAAGACACTATAGTGAAGACTTACACATCCTATAACAATTCCAGTCTTAAGCACCTACCTTATTTAATACTACATATATAACCATTATAGGACTCATCATCGGCAGCACATGATACTAAGTAACATCACATTTTCATGCTCCTAACAATAGCTACAACCTAGATCATCACTATATAGAAACTACAGGATAGGCTCACATAGGGTGATCATCATCCACACACATTCATAGTAATAAATCCCTTCAAGGACAAGATTAATTACATATATATATAGCAAATAAGTAACATGCGATCATCAGTGGACCATACCACAAAATTCCATACCAGACTTAATCAACTACCAATACTATTATAAAGTAGCGAAGTAGAGCATGGAGCATTCTTACAATCTTTAAGACATTATCATCATTGATCACTACTTATTTCCATCAACAATTCAATATACATCATTAGCTTTATTAATTCCACCACGAATCATGCATAAGAACTTTAAGATCAGCTACTAATGTCACCGACCCCAAAACCGAGCCAGGCGACTGGACCCACATTTACTCTCCTATGTGGCGACCAGACCAATCTAAACCTTATCATTTCAATTAAAGATCACCTAAGTAATGCGAAGACTTAAACTCTAAATAAAAGAAATTCAATAACTTCTAAAATCAACATCTTTAACTCCCCAGAATCTGGAAGTCATCACCCAAGAACATCTAAGGGGGGGTGATCAATTCTAACTAACTAGAGTATTCTAGAGCTAACACAAATAAAGCTAGTCTATGCCGAGACACTTCAAGTCATCCCAGACATGGATGGATGAGATCCAGTCCAAGCTAGAACATTAGCTCACCCTGAAGATCCTATGTGACTACGACTGGCTTAACTACTATTGAGTCGAAGATGACTGCGCGGTTGCTGCCCTCCACAATAAACAAAAGGAAAACATAAGTAGGGGTCCAGTACAACCACAAGTTACTGTAGTTATCATCGCCACTTCAAAATAGAACAATATACTCAGATCACATCATACATCACTAATTTCTTAACATGTGATAGCAACAAGTACAAACATCATTATATCTCACGCCATCAATCTATGATGACTCAAGCCTCCTGCCTACTTATTTGGGATACATGTTTTCTTTAGATTGAGTTATTAGTATCTTTCAAGATTCATTATCTTATTCCTCTTGTGTCGGGACTTGACACTCGATCCCCTACTGCCTATGTGTCGAACGTGACACTCCGATCCCCTAATTCAATGTGTCGGTACTGACACTCGTCCCCTAACATCTACGGATCGGTGCGTGACACCGTCCACTATTCATGTTCGTATTGACACTCCGATGCCCTACATCTACTGTCGTTCGTGACACCCGTCCAGAATTCTATTGTCTGTACTGACACTCGATCCCTAATCATCATTCTATAATTCAATCAAGCCTTCTTTTATCCAGGCGTCATCATCCCCCCCCCCCTCTCACTTTAGTTTCATCAAGCCTGCTTTTATACCAAGGCATCACATTTATAAGAGATTAAGGGTTATCCATGATTTGTGGGGAGTGATACTTCACATCATAGCTTGTTTCATTACAATCATATATATAAACTCACATCAGCCTATACACAATTAGCATAAGAAGAACTCTATAATACTACCCAACACATATCATTCGCTATTAAGAGTTTACTACGAAGATGTAAAAGAACCATAACCTACCTCCACCGAATAACTCGTGGGTGGGATCAAGCAAGCAATTCCGCAATGTTTCTTGTTGTCCTCTTCGTTCCTCTCTCTCTAGTACTCTCTACTCCGTTCTCCTCTTTTTGTTCCTAGTCTTTGTTCTTTCCTATTTTTCTTATTAAACCTCTTTCCTTTTCACCCTAATTATTATGAAATTAAGGATGAAAGATGGAGTACTAACCCACACTAATTAAACTTAAGGTTACTCATTTTAACCCCAAGTAATTAAGACTTTAAACATTAACCCTCTACACTTTATAATTAACGCAATTAATAGTCAAAAACGTCCCTTAAAAACGTTGTAAACATCCGACCCGAACTGGGATTGCGTAGGCCGTGCGGCCGTCCGTGCCTGCGACGGACACACGTCCTGCCGGTCTTCGCAACGTCAGAGACTCAATTTCCACCATAGAGTCTGTGAGTCCGTCACCCTGTGCCGGTCCCGCCTGCCATTTCGTCGTGGGCGGTCAGAGATTCATTTTCATACCCAACTTTCAGATTTTTTCCAAGTGTTTTGAAAACGACACCCTCCACGACTGTCCCGTCGTGCCTTGAGTTGCCGTCGTGGCCTCCTCACCTCTGCCATTGTTTTCCGAATAAAATACTGTTGCTCCAACCGACTAACAGGTCGTTACAATCGATACGCAATTTTACCCATAGTCGTCCCGAAACGATCACCAAGGAAACAGGGCGAAAGGAACGTACTGAAATCTGTAAACAGATGTGGGTATCTTTCTCCGCTATCTCCTCCTTCTCCCAAGTGGCTCTTCAACCGGTCGATTCCATGGCACCTGATGATCAATCTCTCTTGACCTCAACTTGCGAACTTCTCTATCTAAAAAGCAACAGGCTCCTCTCATAAGACAAGTTCCTCATCAAGCAAAACTTAATCCAAAGGATATGGTAATTTCCATCCCCAAGTAATCGGTCACATCGACTACATGAAACACCGCATGTACCCCGGACATCTGGAGGCAAGGCTAACTCATAGCCCACCTCCCCTACTCGCTTTAAGTACTTTCAAAGGACCAATGTACCTTGGGCTTAGCTTGCCTCGGTGTGTTACCAACCCGCATCACCCCTTTCATTGTGAAACCTTCAACAAGACTTGTTCACCTCCATGACTCTAAGTCTCTACCTTTCGCTCCTCATATTCCTTTTTTCTACTTTGGCGCGGCTAGACTTTCTTGAATGGATTTCACTTTTTTTCTTACGAATCCTCAAAAGATGCAGTACCCCAAAGGTCTACCTCGAATGCTCAACCAACCAATGGGAGACCTACATCTCCTACCATACAGTGCTTAACTGGAGGCCATATCAATGCTTGAGTGATAGCTATTATTGTATGAAAACTCCGCTAAGGTAGAACTATCCCATGGCCACCGATCTATCACCATGCACGAAGCATATCCTCCAACACTGAATCTGTCGCTCAACTGACCATCGGTCTGAGATGGGAACGCGGTACTAGTCCAACCTAGTACCCATCTTTCATGCAATGTTTTCAAAACAAAACTTAGAAGTAACTGCGTACCTCTATCGATATGATGGACATGGAACTCCATCATCGACCAACTTCTGAGATGTACCGTTTGGCTAACTTCTCTGCATTGTAAGTCACCTTACCGAATGAATGAGCAGACTTAGTTAATTGTCCACAATCAACCACAGGGAGTCGAACTTGCCCATGTCTTTGGAAGACCAACCACGACGTCCATTGCTTCTCTCCATTTCCATCCAGAATGGTCATTCTCTGAAGCTTCCTCCGGCCTTTGGTGTTCATACTTACTTGTGACAAATTTGACCATTTGCAATAAAATCCACAATATCACGCTTCATTCTCTCCCCAAAGTGTTGTCTTTTAGGTCACGGTACTCTTGGTTGCGCCCGGCTTATCAAATACTCGAACTATACCTCGTCGAATAGTTTAATCACATCATCGACGCGAGGTACACTACTCTTCCCTTAATCCTCAAAACACTGCCATCGATTTTCGCTTCTTTAGCCCTCTCCTTGCAACTTTATCTCGGATCCGGATCATCCCATCATTAACTGCGTTCCCTTAATCTTGTCAAGGAAGTAAGATCTTGCCTCCACACAAGCTAAAAATGCCCCCTCTCATTTCTTCTAATCTCATAAGTCCCGTTTAGCCTAATCTGAACTTCTCTAGCATGGGCGGCCTAGAAGCTTTCAGTCGGCTAGACTCCATGCTTCACGCCTTCTCTTAAGCATCCGCTACAACATTCGACTCCGCCGGAGTGTTAGCAAAATGTGTGTCCCGTAGTCCTTCGTATTCCATCCTCTCCTCTGTCTCAATTTCAAATCTCCACTGCTGAAACATATGTAGACTACAATGATCCGTGTAGACCTCACACTTAACCCATATACATAGTTTGTCTCCATTGCTTTAGTGGCAAAAACTACCGCGGCCACTTCAAATCATGAGTTGGATAGTTACGTTCATGCATTTTTAATTGTCTTGAAGCATCCAGCAATCACATTCCGTCTCTGCATTAGCACTGCCCCAAACCCTCAGATGCATCACTACCAATGAAATTCTTGCCTTCCACTGGCAAGGTGAAAATTGGTGCAGTAGTACAAAAGAGTCTTGAGCTTCTGAAAGCTTCGCTACCCTACATCCGACCATACACTGGAACATTTTTGCTTTATTCAAGTTCGTCAGTTGGGAAGCAATAGAAGAGATCCCTTGACAATCCCGCGTATAGCTACAACCCCAACAAGCTGCTTATTTCTGACACAGTATAGTCTTACCCAATTCTTCACTACTTCAGATCTATTACGGATCCACCTCGACTCCATCCTTAGAAACCACGTGCCCAAGAAGGACCACTGCTCTACCAAACCTCCACACTTTAAGACCTTGGAATAAAGCTTTTCTCCCTCAACGTGGTTCCAATACCTTCTCAAATGCTCTCATGGTTCTTGGGCGGTACTCTTGGAGTGATATCAGTATATCACAATAAATACGCTCACAAAGAAGATCTAAAGATGGCTTAAAATCCCGTTCATCAACTCTGAACTGGCAGCGGGGCATTCGTGGCTAACCAAAAGACATCACTACAATTTCGTAATGCCCATACCTGGTCCTAAAACAGTCTTTGGCAACATCCGTTGCCCTTATTTTCAATTGATGATAACCGGATCTCAAGTCATCCTTAGAGAAACAACAATCACCTTGTAACTGATCGACACAAGTCATCAATGCGAGGAAGAGGATACTTGTCTTTTAGTCACCTTGTTCAACTGCCGTAGTCTATGCACATCCGAAAACTCCCATCTTTTCTTTAACAACAAAACCGGAGCACCCCAAGTGATGCCTTGGTCTACTAAGCCTTTGCTCAACAATTCTTGAAGTTGGGCTTTTATTCTCTTAACTCCCGGGGCCTTCTTATAAGGGGGTAAGAAATGGGGCGTGACCCCGGTCAAGATCAATACAGAATCCAATATCCCGTATCTGGGGCATACCCTGAAGATCTGCAGGGATATACCTCAAGCAACTCGCGGACCACCGAACCCGACTCAATCGAGGTACTTGTGTAGTGTCATCCTTGAGATTGCCAAGAAGCTAAACACCTTTACTAACCTTTCTTAGCACAAGAAAGGAGATGATACCACCGGATTGGAAGTGTAGTCACCCTCCCACACTAACGGGATGAGTTGATCCTGTCCCAGGCTTGGCTAACGTCACCTTTTTACAGTACATAAACAAAATCCAAGATTGCGAATTGGCGGAGAAAGCCAAGTCATACCCAGATTACTCAAAATCAACCATCTCTAAGATAACCAAACTACATACGTGTACTCCCCACAAGTTCACCAAACAAGACTATATACTTTTCAACTACCACAGAACCTCACCAGCCGTAGTAGAACCAGATAGCGTATAATTATTCACAATTTAATTTAGACTCATTATCAAATGAGGAAGACATAAGAAAAATGTGATCCAGGATCAAACCAGACAGAAGCCATGCAATCACACCAGAAGATTACCTGTGATGACAGCATCAGATGTCTCCGCCTCGATCTCCCAGGGAAAGCATACAATGGGCCTTTTCGTTTGTTTTTCCTTTGCCCTACCATGTTTGTGACTTGCCCAGTTTGCCCATCATCCGCCGTTTTGGTGACCACCATTACCTCGCCACCACGTCCTCCAGAATAACGACTCTACCATGACCCCTCTACCTCTAGCTATTGGGTCTATTCTCTGTTTTGGATATACAATTCCTCCTAATATGTCCATCTCCCCACATCCAATAACACTCTCTAGATCACGCAGTGGGTCTCTCAAGAAATGTTGACCGGTCTGAGGTGGACCCCAACGACAAGTCTGTAGATGAAGACTGAATGGGTCGAATGAGTAACCTCCGGGACCCTGTCCTCTAGAGTAGACCATTAAACTCACCTCCCTTTCGAAAACCTCTTTGATGTCGACGCCGTGGGTGATTCATCTGGCTTCACTCCTTACTCTACCACGAAATCTACCACTTCTGGAAGATTTTGCGTAGCCGCTACCTGTAAGGCTGCAATTGCAATTTCTGAGCTCAACCCCTTCACAAACGGCGAATCCGCTCATTGTTCACTGAACATAGTTGAGTGGCATATTGAAGTGCACAATTAGCCTCATATGCATTGACCGCACATCTACTTGCTCTAGTCTAAGAACTCGTCCCTTTTCCTATCTCTCAAGGTCCGGGAATATATTCGCATAAACAAGCTGAAAAGGAGTCCCAATCATAGGTGGTGCCTCTGTTGGTTGACACTCAACATGTGGACCGCCACCTAACATTTTGGCGTTCCTTGAAACGTACTCACGAACTCAACCCAACCCGTTCTACTATACATCTGTGTAGTAGCTCATACAATCACCGAAAAGCGTAAGCATCCTCAGTTCTGCACCCTTGAAGACTGGTGAGTGTTTCAATTTCAAGAACTTACTAAAAAGTTTCATGCTGATCATTTGTCATTATAGGCCCGTAGTCAGCTGGAAACGTTGCCTATTCCAATGAGCTCCATCGAGGGGCCATAGTGGCTGCATGTCTCCTGGTTAAATCGGAGGTGTTGTTCAGAATGACGTTGGTGCCTGCCCTATCAGACAACCCACTAAATACGCGAGCACCTGATGATCTCTCTGGGGTGGTTGGGGTGGCATTTCCCTCGTTCTGTACTTGTTTCTTTCTCCCCATCCCCCTTCTCTTAATACCTCCAGTCGGTGGAGGAGTCACCGCCTAGCCACCAGATGAGGGCTAGTGCTCGGCCTCTCCCTCTAGAGGACGTCCTCCCACGACTCTACCGCGGCCTCTTTCCAAGTGTTGCCCTCCGAGCATACAGTCCCCAGTGGCTGGCTCAGATGCATCTTGTCTGTGCTGATGTTGACTGTGGCGTAGTCTTGCTCTAGTTCTTCTAACCTCTGGTAATAGATTGAAGATTGGTCAAGATACCAATTTGTAGCACTAGATACCACTTGGTCCATTAATAGCACGAAAGAAATAAAGAAAGAATGAAATTTTCCTGAAATTCCTTATAGCCGCTCACAGAAAGTAAGGCGTCCCCCTACCTTTCTTTCAGACCTACTAGACCTGTTCTTGTGTGATGAGACCAATGAACTATCGCTGATCAAGTTTGTCCACGACCCAAACCGAGCCGCGACTGGCACTCACATTTATTCCTATGTGAGCGAACCAACCAATCAAAACCTTATCATTCAAGTAAATATCAACATAAAGTACTGCGGAGACTTAAAATCATAAAGAAAGACAATTCAATAACTTCTAAAATTCAACACTATTAATTCCCCAAAATCTGTAAGTCATCACCACAAAACATCTATGATCATTTAACTAACTAAGAGTATTCTAAGAGCTAAAACAAATAAAGCTAGTCTGTGCCGAGACTTCAAGTCATCCAACCTGATGAGGAGATCCAGTTCCAGCGAAAGCATTAGCTCACCCTGAAGATCCGATGTGACGAATACTGTCTTGAACTACATGAGTCGAAGATTAGGGCGCGTTTGCTGCACTCCACAAATAACAAAGGAAACATAAAAGTAGGGGGTAGTACAACCACAAAGTACTGAGTCGGTATCATCGGCCAACTCAAAATAAAAACCTAGATATCTCAGATAAATCATAAAATCAACTAATATCCTTACATTTGATAGCAACCAAGTACAACACATTTATACTATCACCGATCTATCTATGAGGACCAGCCTCCATGCCATCCTTATTTGGCTACATGTTCTTTAGATTGAGTATAATAGTAATCTTTCAAGATCATTATCTTTTATTCCTCTTGTGTCGTACGTGCCACTCCGATCCCCACTACTATGTTTCACGGAACGTGACACTCCGATCCCCTAATTCATGTGTCGTACGTGACATCGTCACCTACTCTACGTGTCGTTCGGTGACACCGTCCCACTACGTGTCTAATGTGTCGGTACGTGACCCTCCGATCCCTACATCTACGTGTAGGTTCGTGACACCCGTCCCACTAATTTCTATGTGTCGGTCGTGACACCCGTCCCCCCTCATCTCATTCTATAATTATCAAGCCTTCTTTTATACCAAGGCGTCATCATCTCCACTTTAGTTCTCATCAAGCCTTCTTTTATACCAAGGGCATCATCTTAATAAGAGATTAGGGTATATCATGATTTGGGGATTTGAATAGCTTCATCATGCTTGTTTCATTACAATCATATTATAAAAGTCACACGCTGTGGGGCGCTATACACAATTAAGCATAAAAAGGGCAGCTCTAGTAATACTACCCACACATATCATTCGTCTATTAACGAGTCTTTAACTACGAATAGTGTAAAAGAAACCATACCTACTCCACCGAAGAATCGTGATCAAGCAATCAAATTCCCAATTTTCTCTTGTTTGTCCTCTCGTTCCTCTCTCTCTCTACTCGTTCGCCTCTCTTTGTCTTTCTGTCTTTGTTCTTTCTACTTTTTCTTATCAAACCCCTTTCTTTTACCCTAATTAGTATGAATGAAGATGTCAAGATGAGTAATATCCACTAATTAACTAAGTTACCTCTTTTAACCCCCAAGTAATTAGACTTAGTTACTTAACCCTCCACTTTATAATTAAGTCAGGAATATCAAAAACGTCCCTTAAAAACGTGTAAAGAAATCCGCCCGCAACTGGGATTGCGTAGCCCGTGAACGGGCCCGTCTGCCTCGACGGTCCTTCCTGCAGGTCTCGCAACGTCATGGACTCAATTTCCACGCATAAGTCTGTGACGTCCGTCACGCCTGTTACGGTCCCGTCCTGCCAATTTCGTCATGGTCCTCAGCTAGTCGATTTTCAGTAACCCAACTTCGATTTTCAAGTGTTTTGAACGACACCTCCACGACGGTCCGTCGTGCCCGTGACGGTCCGTCGTGGCTCCGTCACCTCTGCCATTTTTCCAGATAAATACTGGTTGCTCAAAAACGCTAAACATGCCGTTACCATACAATAAACTATTCACCAATATACTCGAGAGTAGATCGTCATAGATAATCACAATTCTAACTTGCATTAATTTATCAATTAATTTCATTAATATACCACTTAAGAGTATTTAGAGATCATAAACTAATGAAATCCTACTACAAGTGCTATAAAATAGGAATAGTGCATAACATGCTTTAACAATCATAGGCAATGCGATCAATTCTTCAATGACTCCATCATATTGGACAAAAAATCATAATTCCATCATTCTTGATATCAATGGGCACAGCTACAGTCAATTTGACATAATTGATGACATAACAATCAAGCTAGAATCAATATCACAAGATACTACATCATAGATTACCCTTATTCAAACCATGAAACCTTCTTTCCGTTACTCATCAAACAAACACCATTAATACCTTCTAGGTAGTATATAGAATTCAACGCTAAATCATAAGTCATCAAAAAGTAACGATCACATGCCAATACATAGGCTAAATGAGCGTTCAAGAGCATGTTTTCATCAGTGCATTTGATTGAAATACATGTTTACAGTCTTCGTACTACATAATTTGATCATGATTAATCTTTGAAAACGTTTTTGAAAAAAGAAACCAGGATTATTTGAAGAACAAGAGATGAAAACCTTGAAAGAAATCTCTAGATGGAAGATAAACTCTAGTAAGGGATCACTAACCTTAATGAGACGCAAAAAACCTCTAAAACATGATGAAGAAACCCATGGAAATCTAAGCTCCATGCTTTTCTTGAGATTACACCTCAATGGAAATTTGTGAGAGAATACTTTTGGGGAAAGTCTTAATTTGTGTGAATTAAATTGAGATGTGTTGCACGTTTTTTTACACTTTAAATACACCCAAAATAACCGGACTAACAATGAGAGACGAAAGAAACCCTGTGGGCGAAATGGAGGGAAACACCTGGGTTTCTTGTAGGAGAACTGTAGTATTAACAGGGTGGTGACAGTTCGAACCAAGCAGCGCAGCTTCTACTAGGGGATAGCGGGGGTGTGGGTCATCGGGGGGGCAGGGGTCGGATTTCGTTAAGGGTTGGGTGAGTTGATGAGGGCTAAAGAGAGGGCAAGGTTTACATAATTTCTGAGTGATGTGGGGTTGGACTGTAAGAATGTGCGGGGGTATCGGAAAAAGAAGAGTGAGTATAATAAACGCATGTAGGCTCAACTTAGCACGTGGGAGAATTTCCCTCACCCCAAGTTGGAACGTACATGCCGTTAATGCAGCCTGCATCGACGACCAGCCATCGATGTCGCCTTAGCCCGATCAAGGGGCCCGGTTGACTCTGTCGTTTGGGTCCTGAGGCTTTCCTTTATGAGCCTTCTCAAGGATAGGTTCCAATAGACGATTCCCTCATGGGGAATCTGGTGGACTAACGGACCGTCTCTTTGCTCCGTGGATTAACACGAGCAAAGCAATGTTCTCAATAAAAAAACAACCTTGGGTCCTCATTGAGGACTTTGCGGGGTCCTTATGGAGTCGTACCCGGCAGTTTCCAACTTAACTATCCACCTTAATTTAAGGTACCCTTCCCCATCATTTCAACCCAAAACGACACGTAACCACATCCCAATTATGCAAGGCGCACTCAGACAAACACTGCACCTCTTAATGGCTATCTTTCAACGTGTTGAACTTTACCTCCAAACGCATTTAAATTAATATTCTTCCTATAAATACCAATATAAATAATATAATTACCTCATAATCTCAGTACAAACATATAATGACATAAAAATAATTAAGGCCCATTAGGTGACTAGTCGTTGAATGTCTTGGTCGTTCCTTGAGATTTTACCTCCAAATCACCTCAATGTTTAGCCACTGCGTCAATACACAATTATAAAACATTTTAGGAACTTAGATCCTTATTGAAAATTTTTTAGGATCTAGACGCCTTAACTTATTTCAGTGGTCTTACATAAACCCTACACCGAAAGGTGTTCTACTTGCCAAGGTAGAACCAAAACACAAACATTCCATTCTAGATGGATTCAATAGCTCGTAATACTATGGGGGAAAAATAGTTAAGGAACTAGGAGATATACTAGAAACTCATGTATGTACTTTGAATTGTAGTGTCTGTCTCATGAGAACCATTCTGAACCTACCTTCCCTCATTGGGAAGGAGACCTCTCACATCTAGTTTGGTCGGTGCTAAGATAAAGTCTCCTTTTGAAATGCATTTAAATCATTCTTAATAAGAAATCTTAATCTAGGCTAGAGGTGACTAACCCCTAGTATAATCATGTCATGAACTTAATTAGGTATAGGAAGAGAACTTCCTTTCATCACAAACCATCATTAGTCAGACCAACACATCATAGTCATATATATAAGGCACACAACAGAATCATCTTCAACCTTGTATAATCATACCCTTACCATGATGTCACAATTTACCATATGAATAACATGCCATCATATTCATTATATCGTCATCTTCTTAACCTAATCACATAATCATACTTCAATTGAATATCATCATCAAGAATAAACAATCATTATTGAATTGAAGAACTCACAATCATAAAGGTCTTACCAATGGACTAGAAGCATCACCTTCAAGATCTTACCCTCAACTCATCACAATTATCGAATAATTCAATCACCATCATCATATAATAGCGAAATGAGCAATAAAATATTCAATTCCGACAACCTTAATCATCTAAAACTGCAATTCATAGCCAGGGTTAGGGAAGAGGATATGTATCACATTAAATTAAAATAAATAAACATCAATTACATAACAATATACACTTAATTAGCTATACGTAATAAAAAATTCATCATAATCAATCATCAATTTAAAATTTGAACAAAACCCATTTATAGAGAAAAACCTTGGAATTGGGTGATGTGACGACCGGGGAGCACCCCTTAGAAGTAACATGGAGTATATGACCTCTTGGAGGTCTTATACAAGCCCATAGTCATGATTCATGTAATTATCATAGGTAAATTTAGCGGAAAATTTAAAACTTTCATAGCACATCATATGCTAGAAACATCACTTCATCTACATAAGAAATATCATAATACATAGTTAAAGACTCTAGTCTCTTTTTGATATCCTAGACTCTGCATCATTAGAGTACAATAGGGACACAACCCTTATAACATAATACATAACTATACAATTTACAAGAATTTAGAGTAAACCACAACTAGGAAATCCTTGGACTTAAGGATTCCTTTCCTTGAGCTTAGGAATAAAATAACAATCTCCTCATCATTAAAGTACATCCTTTAAGCATACATAACCTATAATTTTCTTAAAAAGGTAGAGAAGAATGGATTTAGTACAAGAATTTACTAAGTATGACAACCATGAAAAACATGCATTTAAAAGAGACATTTTTCTTGAAAGCCATGCATTATACCTTTTTTTGTGAAAACTGCATAAAACATGATATATTAAGCATCATACAACTTATATACTTCTTTTTGGAATAATCATAGTCATAATAGCACATAAAATCACACATAGAATTTAAGTCACATTTGGAAACATTTTACAATAAGCTCCTCATACTTTATAGTAAGCACTTTTCTCTTAACAATGAACTTCTTTCCTTTAACCTAATACCCTCCCATGTAAACATCTAGTGATACTTCGTGCAATGCATCACCTTAAGGCCATAAGGAAACCCTACATACAACCTACACAAGCCAATACATACCATCATAGAAGTATAACACCTCACAGACACATTTAAGTCAAGACTCTAATGAATTTATAGTAAGCTACATCAACTTGCACATATACTAACTTCACTTCACATAAAGCATTATAAGACTTCACTCACAATCCCAATGTAAGTCTAGTTCAACATACATTTGAAGCCCCATAACCTCAAGCATACTTAGTAAACCCATAATAAGATTATAATCATCATAACATTCACTTCATACATTTACATGAAAAGCATAGACACTTTAATTCATAACAAGCAAGACGTTCATTATATAGTCATTAACACCAACATTATGCTAATAAGGGTAAGGCCACATCATATGGAGTCATACCATGCATTTCATCACAACAAGTAGACAACACTACAAAGTCATGCATAAGGAACATAATCATAGTCACATGCATTAGAACACCTTCCTAAGACTTCCCTCAAGTTCCACTTGTGCAATGCATTGGTGAAGTCCCATACCTCACCTACACTAAGAAACTACCCTAGATTTTTGATATATCGTGGTTTCACAATTTTTTTAATGCTCTTTACTTAAGCTTAGTGTGTGTCCAAAAGCCTTTTTTTATTGGTTATTATGAGCAAAAGCATATAGAAGAGACCACCTACGGAGCTTATGACGGTCCGTCAAGCCTATGACGGTCCGTATGTGGCATCATAGTGAAGTTGCTGAAGGAAGATGGGGAAGTCTAACTTAGTGTGGGATTACGGAAATCCACGATGGACCATCATATCCATGATGGTCTGTCCTGCTGGTTCGTCGCAATGATAAGAGAGTAGTTTCAGTACCCAAATTCAAAGAAGTTTAAGTATTATGGAAAGGAGACCCTAGATGGAATGTCGTCCTTTGAACGGTCCGTCATACATGTCCATTGAGGGTAATGAAGAAAGCAACAGAAGAATTTGTGAAGTATGGGACGACCGAGGCTATGACAGCCCGTCGTGACCATGACGGTCAGTCATGAGGTCCGTCAACTCGGACGTGTTTTGACATATTTTCAGTAATTACAATCCTTTTTTTATTAGTTTTTTGTTTTTATTATAAATAGTTTGATATTGGGTTTAGAGTCTTTTAGATTAGACTTTTAGATGTTAGACTTTTTGAGTGGAGATTTTTTGATGGTTAAACTTTTGGATAATCTTTATTTCTCTTGTTCAAGTATTGAAGGATTAATTTCATTATTTGTTACACTTTTCCTGGAATTGATTGTTGGTGCTTTTGTTGATTAATCAAGTGAATTTCTGGATTTTATTCTTTCTCATCAAAGTAAGTTCATGAATTCTTATATTAAATATATGAATAGTGTGATTATTACTATGGCTAACTAAACTCCTTAACTAGGGTTGTGGGAACCATGGGTGAGTAATGAAGTAAAATCTAACTAGAATAGCAATTCTAGAATATTGTCTTGCATGCATTGATAATTATTTCGTTTAGAAGACTTTTTAATGGATGGACAACATTAGAATTCACCTTAATGATACTTGCTGGACCAAGGAGGTAGATAATAGGAAAAGAATTATCAACATAGATTTAGTGTATACTATCTAATAGGCTAGTGTCGATTGGTACGAGGTAATAAATTAGCCGGACAAAGGTGTGGAGTATAGCAACACACGTAGCCGGACCAAGGTGCAGAGTGAAATTTTCTAGATGCCGGACCAAGGATTTAGAGATACATAACTTATCACTTTACATGCAAGATATTAGAAAATAATTGTTATAGTAAGGATTATCAAGTTAGGAACCTGTGGGGAACACTTAAGCACTAGTTACTTTTATTAATTGATTAAGCTCCAAGATTTAAATCTATTAGTTGTTTACTTTAATTTAGTTAATTATTTTCATTGATTTAGATATAAAAACACCCCTTTATTTTATTTTGTTTTCTAGGAAAATAATTGACTAAACAATAGTAATAATAGAATAAAGTTAAGTGTTAACTATTTTCCTCGTGGGAACGATCCCAACCTCATTAGTTTTGTTCTTTACTTGATACGACCGCTTTACTTCCTATTTGATTAGTAAGTTTGAGCGTATAAAATTTTGGCGCCGTTGCCGAGGAAAGTAGATTTTAGATTAACTTAAACTTATTAATAAATTGTTGTCAATATTTTCTTAATTGTACTTTTCTATTGTTTTTTATTCTTGCAGAACTAACTTACTTATATGCCAAATACACATAGAGGAAGAGAACCGTTGTTTCCCTACGATATGATTATCTCATAGGTCATATATGAGAGTTAATCATCCTAAATCATATGAGAAACCCTTTAACATGGACATAGCATATTCAAGCACCTATCTTGTTTAGGGTACTCTTGAGAACACTTTTCAAGTGCCCCTCTATTGACTAGATAATCTTTGATGTGTGTATGTGTATATATATATGAGCAAACCTTTTACATAACACGTTAAGGCCACACATATATTCATACTTCATTTCATTCATGCATAAGTGTACAAGTGTAACTATATGAGCAATCCTTTCATATAAGTACATTTAGCCAATAGGTTTAATCATACCTCATTATACCACATATTTGACATTATATCATATAATACATGTTCATGACATACTCATGATTTCATTTTCAAGTACATAGGAAACCAAACCTAGGAACAATACCATCAAGGAACACATGTGCATTGTACATACAAAGTACCATACCCTTGCCCATACTATTAAACCTACCACATTATCCTAGTTAATGATACATAACATAATTTAATAGACATAGGCTTTATATGCATAGTAGTAGACATTAGTTCATGTGAGAATACCTTTCATTAGACACCATGGTCCTGTACTACATTATAACAATGCATAATGTGTGAGTGTGTGTAGATTGTTCAATATGATCACATAACGGCTATCAACAACACATGAGGCAGGCATACTCTTAGGACCACAATGAACCTTAAATCATAGACCACACAACACAACTTATTATAGGAGACAAGCTAGCTTTATATTACACTTAAGACTCATAAGCTTAGCTATTCACACATTCACGTAGGGGTACATAGGTAAGGGATGATTAATTATTTATACTCATCTTAGGCAGCACCTAATCAAACACAAACATATTCATTCATATACTTGTAACATTAACAATACAACCTAGATCAGAACTAGAATAAGGAAATTAGGCATGATTTATCATTTGGGTGATCATCACCAACACATATTCATAATATAATTGCCTTCAAGGACATGATCACATCACATATATATTAAAAATAAAGTAAACACCTCCATCATAAGTTGACCATAACACACGATACCGTACAAGGATTCATCAACTAACAATTCTATAGAAAGTAGAAGAAGTAGGCAATCTTATCAATTTCTCAACCTTTGGTCATCATTGACCAATACCCATATTTCATCAACAATTCATATCAAGGGAAGTAGCAAAGGTATACCGACATAATTGAAATCATGCATTGATCATAACAAGATAAAGATCATATCGAGTACACTACCTTATAAAATTATAGAATGTGAAGGAAAGTTGATCTTTTACCAATTCTTCCTCACTGTAATCATCAACGATCAACCTCCTTAATAAACAAAAGTACAATATAAGGTAGTATCTACAAGTATCTCTTCATAAACAAACTGAAACACTCATGCACTATAGAGTCTATATTACAATTAACACCATATAATTATAACAAAGAGGAAGTAGAGATCAAGTACACAAGCATCAATCCTCATCAGAAAACAACACGTAATTCAACAGCCAAATGAAAATTAACCTTGTACGAAATCATTAATCAATTACCATAGAGTCAAGATACTTTGAAATAAATTAGCAATTTATAGAAGATAGGAGAACAAGAATCAATACTACCTAATCTTAAAGACTTGATCCACATTAGATCCATTACATATAATTCATAATCTATATACATTATAGGCGGTAAATAACAATCAATTTAACATAATTGAATCACATTACAATTCTCCTAACATCAAGATCATACTAGTCAATACCTAGCTTAAAACGAGAGTTGGAAGGGAGCATGGGTTCATTATGCAGTTGGATTGAAATTCACATTACAATAAATACATTATCATAAATTCATCATGATAAATCCCTTAAAAATGTTTTGAGAAAGAACCCATGGCTAGATTGAAGAGATTTGATCATGAACTTGCATTGAAAACATTTAAAGGAATAGGTTAAAGCTTTTCTAGAGATGAAGGATTACCATACCTTAATGTAGAAGAAGACATGAGAAAATTGATAAATATTACATGGGAATCAATGCTCCAAGCTAATTTTGAGCTTCACCTTCAATGGAGGTTTCCTAGAGAGAGTTTGGGAGAGGAAAGTCTAATTTTTGTGAATTGAACTGGGAATGGGGTTGTCACGTTTTTTATCATCATAATATACCAAAAATTAGAAACTAAATCGCCTAGGGTAAGGTTAGCACGTGGGGTGAACTTCCCATTTACCCTTTAATGAAATAACCTGCAAACAGTGATGTTGCAGGTTGCATCTACGACAAAGTCTACGGGGCATCGTATGGTCAACGAGCCATCCTGCTGCTTCGTCATTTGCGACTGCAACTCTTTCATCTGAGGTTGAGCTCACACTTATCAGTGTTGAGCGAGTACTCCCATCGAAGGGGTGGTCAATTGAAGGAAAAGGTCTCATTTGGGCTCGTCGATTGACACTTCCAAGGTAGTGTCTCGACAACCTTTGGATCCTCTTTGAGGGTCTCTTGTGGGGCCCTTGGGGAATTTTACCAAGACGTTTCCAGTGTAAAAATATACCTTAACATGTAAAGGAACATCCACATCAATTTTAAACAAAACAAAGACTCGCAATACATCCAAATATGCTAGGCTCACTCAAGACACACATGCACGTCTGAAGGCTAACTTTCACACATCTTGGACGTTCTTGGAAGTTTAACCTCCAAACTTCATGAAACTAAATGTAATGCATATAAACATGATGATTAATCATATAAGGACTTCATAAGCTATTAAAACACATATAAGAATATTAAAACATTTATGCCCTCTCGGTGACAAGTCGTTGAACGTCTTAGTCGTCCCGTGATGTTTGACTTTAAAATCACCTAAACTCTTATACACTGTCTCATTACAACATTTGAACCCATTTTAGTACTTTAAACCATCAAAACACAAACGTTAGACTCTATGCATCTTAACTCATTTTTGGGGTCTTATAGGTGATTTAGGTATTAACTTTGAATGGACCTCTTGAGGAAAGGAATCTCAAGAGTGAAGAATCCATACCTTGGGAGATTTTATCTATAAAATTTGAGTAATATAAAGACCCTAAAATGAATAAGGCTTACCTGGAGCTTCACTAGTGCTTTAAGGGATTCCAATTTGCTTAATTATTGTGTATGTGAGTTTTTATGTAATTACAGTTGAGTTTGAAATCAAATTTCAAGGAATAACCAAGATGTTTGATGGCTAGTCCTTATGCATTTGCATGTGTTCTACTGTGCTTTTGCATGATTCGTGACTTATTTGATGTTGAAATTGATAAGGTAGGTTCCAAAGACCTAGATGTGAATGTTTAGGGTTTAAAGTCTTGTTATGATTCCATGTAGGACACACAAGGGGCCCTATAGGAAGGACCCAAAACAACGACTTGAAACTTCTTGGAAGTGGCAATAAACAACCCCTAAACAATGACTAGTCGATGGAACGAGCACTTGTCAACTTGGGAAATCAATTGAGTCTGTGACACTGAAAGTTGAAAGTTTCAGACCAAGACTACGATGCACCATCGATTGGACATCGATCATACGACGGTCCGTCTTTTGTTTGGCGTTGTTTTCACGTGAAGACTACATGCATACACGACTTGTCTTGGTGTTTTCAAAATTTCACCCACGCCTTATAAATAAGGTGGACGGTTTGTATAGTTGTATTCGAGTATTGTATATGTTTTAAAAAGGTTTGACCCTCATTTAGACCCTAACACATAAGTCAAAACCTTTTTCCCTCCCAAGCATTGTCCAAAAACCTCCATGACAACTCAAGGTGAAGATGGAGCTTGATGATGGATTTTAAATGGAGTTTGTTCTTCAATTCTCTTTGGATTCTTCTAATAAGGCATGTGAGTTCTTCATTTAAGGCTTTTTATCAGATTAGTGTCAAACTAAAGTGATTTCAAAAAAATGAAAATGCCCAATTTCTACTCTCTGTCATGGTTTCTTGTATGAAACATTTTCAAACATTAAGATATGATATTATTGATGTACAATTGATGTTTTACAATGAAAATCTTCATGAACCCTTATACTTCTCAAATCTCTATATTTGGCTATACTGTGGGTTTATTGATCATGGCTTGATAGTAGTGAATTCATGTGCAGATTACTTTGGCCTATTGATTTATGTATAGATCATGATTGAATGATTTATAGGCTCTGTTAGATTTATTATGTTCATACTATATATTGTTGTATTGTTTGCTTTTGGTAAGATGCTTCGTGTGTTTAGTTGATTGAAATGACTAAGGGATGTTGATAATGATGATGGAAAGTTGGTAAGTTTGCTTAGTCTCTCTATATTGTGTAAAATTTTATATAATTTCTACTAAGTGTATGGTCCTGTTATGGTGGCAGTGCTTATTTGTTGATTACTTCATGTACATGTCCTTGTCGACATTATTTATGTAAATCGTAGTAGTATCATTCTTGGGCTTGTATCAAGGTATGATGTCTAGATTATTATGTGAAGTAATGTGATCAACTATAAGGTGTTATGACTTGTATGAATATGTTAAAAGATTTTATAATATTTTATATGTGTAATTTTGTATAATGTAAAGGTATGAAATGAAGTATCCATATGATTAATATTGTCACGACCGAGGAGCACCCCCTAGACGTAACCGTCGTCTTCGTCCTCAAAGAGGACTTAAACTATCCCTTATCATTCTTCACAACATATTATAAGTCAAAAATGCAGAAAATTAAAAACTTTTTACATATTTAGATATACATATATTTCTAGCATATCATATATGGAGTTTACATAGACTTCTCGCTTATTGAAACTTTCATAGGCTTCTTATTTAAGACAACATAACCAATGCATAGGAAATAGTCTAATAACATTGACTCACATTAAACTATATAAAGAGCATTACAACATTTGGGCATATCCCATACTTCATTACGAAGAGCCACATATAGGCTTACAACAATAGTCTCAAAGATAAAAGAATAAACTAGTGTCTTTGGAGATAACAACTTCATAGCTAGACTAGTGAAATGGTAATATCCTCGAACATTGAGGACCTACCAATAAATTGGGGAAATTGTCAAAGTCTTCTTGAAAAGTTGCCTCCTACACTTCAAGGGCCCGAACCTACATTGTTTGGGAAAAGGGAAACAATTCCACATGTACTAAGTATGGAAACAGATGCAAGTAAAAACACTCAAATCATGTTTAAAATGACATTTATTCCAAACATGCTAAGTAAATTTTAAAATACTTTATGCACAATTAAGAATATATACAAGCCAATGATCACATATTTATTTAAGACAAGTTCATATTCAACACAGGACCAACATTATCATAAAGTAAATACAACATGGATATTATCAACATAAGGTCATATAAACATTAATGACATCATATTAAAATCATATAAACATTAATGACATCATATTAAAATCATATAAACATAAAAACTCCAACATAACTTCATATAAACAATTTATGTACAAGAGTTCATATCATAAAAACATATAAGACCCTTATTCACTGTAATGCCCCAAAACCAACTAAGGTGAACTAGATCCTCGTTAGTGTTTTATAAGAAAATTGTAAGTTAAAATGAGTTAAATTATTGTTTTTAGTCATTGTGTGAATTTTCATAAAGTTTGGAGGTCAAACGTCCAAGAACGTCCGGGATGTTTGAAAGGTGTGGCTTAGAAATTGCTTGTGTGTCTTGATGTTCTTGAGTGAGTCTTACGTGTTCGTTTTAGTTGAAATTGATGTGGGATGTTACTAATACTTAGATTAGTGTTTTAAATTAGGGGTACGACTCCATCTAGGAACCATGAGGGGCCTTAGAAGAGGACCGCAAGACGTACACAAAAACTACAGAAAATCAATGTCCATCGATGCGCCAGTTGACAGCCAGTCTACCAGGCGACGACTCCTCAACCTGGTCCGTCATTTGTACATGAAGGTTTGAAGGTTTTGGGGTTTAAGACCAACACCACGAGCCCTCATTAATGGGACATAGACTCATCGACGGTCCATTATTGAGAGGCGTCGATAGGGGCCTACAAAGACAGTTTAGTCTGCTGCCAACTTGGGGTGTTTTGTGTAAATTTGCCTCAAGTATTTTATAAAACCTAGGAAAATTTTAGTGTTTTTAAGTTAATTTAGATTATTTTTAAGTCCTAGACCAAGACAAGACCCTTTATTTCAAAAATTCAAACTCCCTCTCTCAAGAAAAGTCTCACAAAGTCACCGTTGGAGCTAAGACTCAAGAAGGGAAAGAAGGTGTTGTTTAGAGGTGTTTATTCACCAAAATTAGTGTCTTTCCTTTTCATTAAGGTATGGTATCAATCCTTCCACCCTCTTCCATTCGAGGATCCATTTCTAAAAGATTTCAAGAAAAGGTTTTCAAACTATTCTTTCCTCTATCTTTTATTCTAACCATGGGTCTTCTTATAAAAGTTATTAATGATTCGGATGTGTTTATTATATAATTAATTGATGTTTTTATTGCCCAAAACCTAATGAAAACATGTTTATTCATATTTCAAACTTTTAGCTTAAGAAATGAATGAAGTGAGCATATTTGTATAGGGTATACAGTTTGGTTTGTTATGTTGTTATCATGTTTTAGCTACTTCCCTAAGGGCCTTATTATTATTAAATGTTGATAAAATTATTATAGGTGGTGATGGCTTGGTTAAATGGTGAGTTTATTATATTGTGTAATTCTTATGATAAATTGCTCATGAGTTGATGGTCCACCTTCTTGGTAACGGTGTTTACTTGATGAACTTGATATTTCTTAGTATGTATCATGCTTGTGGCTTTGAAGGACTTATATGTGAAATGATGTGATATTTAAGATAAGTCTTATCTTGTGTTTGTGATGTTGAATTTCATGTTTGGTTTAAATTATGCCTAAGTGAAGTATATGATTTTGTGAAGCATGTAAAGAGTGTGAATTGATGATTGTAGGTCTAAAGAATGTCTAGAAACTAAATTGAATGAAATTGTGTTTATGTGCAAGGTGTGCTTACATGTACACACACACACTTAAAAGAATGTATGAAGAGAAGTTCAGTAACTAGAGGAGTTTTGAGGTGGATACTCTTCGTGAGTTGAGATGAAGTATTTAGTAGCAACCTCACTACATCATAAGAACTTTCTAAGAAAGGTTGGAGGATGAATTCCATTCGTGAGTTGAGATGTGATTTTCACTACTTATCCTTAACCTATATTATGTAATGTTCATAATCCGTGGGGCATATGTCTAGAACCGATAGGATAGAAGAAGAGGTAGCTAAACTTCGTGAGTCTAGATGTTGTATTCTAATGTACCTCTTGAGATGAGTACTCATCATAAGTAGAGAATAAGTTACTCAGTAGAAATCTCCTTATCCCTAAAATATGTGCCCTCATAGGTTTAGTTATTGGGTAGGACATTTAAAAGCTAAGAAAATGACCTTACCCTAGGAAAGTGAGGATTCCTCATCCGATATGGGTTAATATCGGGATGGAATGTATAGCTCTCATGGTCTATGTCAGTTAAGATATCCCACACAAAATAATTGAATGATGTCTTCTAAAAATTATATTAGTATAGGAATGTGGAATAAGAGGCGGACCCCGTTAGAACAGGGAGACAAAGATAACGTGCTACTTAGGGTAGGTGGTGGTATGGGACACTCTGTATCCATTGCACTAAGTAGTAACTTCCGAAAGGGAACACTTGGTTCCAAACCTTCTAAAATAATGTAATAATTAGGGTAGTTGGTGGTATGGGAGACTATATATCCATTGCACTAAGTAGGCATTCCGAAAGGGAAGTCTTTGGTGGTTTGTTGAGTGCTCTTCTAATGTCTTGTGTTTTGATGGGGACTTGTTATCCCGAGCTAAGTAAGCTTTTGGTGGGTAGTCTTAAGGATATCCATGGGGTGCATTGAAGAGGTGTTTAGACTTTTCCTTTATGCCTTACCTTCGAGAGTCTTAGGATAACCTCAGTGGGGAAACTTCTACAGAAATGAGATCACTTCGTCATTTGTAATACCTTGGAAGTTCACTATATTTTGAGTCTTTAGTTTACTGTAATTTTGGTTAAGTTCTTGTAATGTTCTGAATCGAAAGAAGGCCATTAGGATCACTAAATGGGAGTAGTAGTATGTGATGCTACTCAAACATTCCACTTAGTGTGACCTATAAGTACTTTTGGAGAAGAATACTTACATGAAATTTGTATGAATGTATGTTTGGCATATGTTTAGCCAAGAGTGTGGACTTTACTTCAATACGAGGTAAGCCTATGATTGGTGGTCTTAAGGGTCACTTTGGTGTGCCTCTAAGGGGGTGTATGGGAGGTTCCTTTTTGTCTTACCTTTGGTAATCTGAAAATAACTTGGTTTAGGTAAACTTCAAGGGGAAAGGGTTTTCATGACTTGCACTATGCCTTTCACTGTAATGTGTTCACTGTAAAGTCCTTAATGTTATAGTAATATATTCTATAAATTCTAAAATTATGAGATTCTTCTATTAGGTGTTAATTGATGTTCCTTATGTTGTTTTACTTCTATAATCATGAATGTTATCATTGTTTGGAATGAAATCTTATCTTTACTAAAATATTCCTTTTTACATGTTTTTGCATCGGCCATACTTAGTACATTGTTTTGTACTAACTCCATACTTTTCTATACTATCTAAGTATAGGGTTTGGAAGCAAGGTTGAAGGCTATAAGTAAAAGCATGGGAAAGCTTCTCTCAAGGAAAAGTATGTCCTCATATATTCGAGGGCATAGTCATTTTCTTAGTTTCTTATTTAAAGACTTATTATATATCTCTTTCAATGTAAAGGGCCGTGTCCTTAAGTTAATTATGTCGTTTCTTTAAGTTTGTTGTGACGATGAGTTTTCTTAAGTATTTATGAAATATTTCCTTTTATTAGTTTATTAGTGAAAAATTTTAAATTCGGCACTACTTTTCATGTCATATGCAATGTATGATAGTTAAAAGGGTTATACAAGAACCCAAAAGGTCATGTATGCTTTGCAATGAACCGAGGGTTCTCCCTAACTTCTAGGGGGTACTTTCGGGTCGTGACACTCACAACCCCTTCCAAAGACTAAAAGTCCAATGCTTATGTGAAGCACCATAACCCCACATAATCAAGTAAACCAAGAAAAAGATCATAAGCAATTTCTACATTTCATATATCTTCATATCATTCATATTATTCATCATATACATAAATTTAGAACAGTAACATGTTCATCAAAGAAACAATTATAATATAGGATCATCAATATGTATAGTCATCATATGAATTTCATTCATATGATAAGTACATAAAGACAACCTCCTAGGACTTCCCTAAAAGTAAACTTGTGCCATGTATAAGTTGAGTCCCATACCCCTACCTACATTAAGTAGAACTCATTAAGTCACTCTAATAAGTGTTCACTTTATTACTTTCATTTTACTTTTGGTAACAATAACCTTAACCGACAATAGACCATGCGAGATTAACATGGAATCAAGTGTCAAGAAACCCTACACCGAAAGAAGGTGGTCTACTTGACAAAGTAGAACCAAAACATGAACATAGAATTCAAGGCAGATCCACTAGATAGTATTCCTATGAAGGAAACATATTTAAGGAACTAGGAGATATGTCTAGAACCATCTATATTCCCATTAGCATTGGATTACTGTTCTCATGAGAAATTTTTGTTAATCTCCCTTTCATTGGGGAGTCAATACCTCTTAATGTAAAGTTCACTCGGTGCTAAGCTAAAGTAATTTTTTGAAATGTCTTGAAGCCTTTCTTAATCATCATATCTTTGTTCAGGCCATAGGAGACTAACCCCTTGTATATCATATCATTATCTCATTAGGTATTTCATGAGAATTTCCTTTCATAACGACCCTTCATTTGTGACATCAACATATCATAACCATAAGTAAGGCACACAAATGATTCATATTTAATTTTGTATCATCACACCCTTAACATTTTCTTACAATTCACATAGTCAATGCATTTCATCACATTCAACATATCATCATATTGTTAATATAATCACATATAATACTTTAATTGAATACCATTATAAAGTATAAACCATCATCATTAAAGTAAAGAACTCGAGATCACAAAGTCTTATCACATACCAATAATTTCAAACGAAACAAACATAAAATCAATTTGAAAGATCACAACAAAATTGGAAGCGAACCCAATTTTTTTACATAATTGGGAAGCTATTTTAAAGAGCCACTTGGGGAAAGAGATCCCAAGAGCAAATAACTTCTTTACCTAAGAATTAGTTACTGTTTGATGGACAAGAGATGAAGTCTTGAAATCCTAGTGATCCTTGAAGCTTGTTCTTTAATGGAGTCCTTGAATAGAGATTCAAAGTAGAGAGAAGTTGGAGAGAATTAGGTTTGGGAATTACGGGGTGTTAGGTTAGTTTATTGAGGTTAAGTATTTATGCAGTACCAGAATGAGCTTAATTAAACATCTTTTAACCCTTAATTAATCACCTAACTGATTAACTAATTAACATCCTTAATTTGAAATTTTGTAGTTTACTTTGGGCCTTCACACGACGGTTTCCCGTAGACGGAGCGTCGATCAAACGATATTGCAATACTTGCAAGTTGTCAATTGATTTAGAGACTGTATTTTTTTTCATTTAAGGAAAATGTCTAAGTGTCAACCTACCGTCCGTCGACAGAGCATCGATCAAACGACTACTCATCATTTTTCTTGTGGATAAACACCGTCTAATTGACATTTTTGGGTCTAAATGGAATAGGGTGATCCTAGGGGAGTCATACCCAGACGTTTCGACCCTAAACACACTCGTATATATACTTATTAAGTTTCTACAAATTTTCACTGAATTCCTACGCTTAAAACCCCACTAAACATGCCAAAGCACACTAGCTCACATTTCACAATTCTCCGAACATCAAAGTTGTTACTTAACGTTTTGACTCTAACACTTGCTACTTAATTCCAAAACATTATTTTAGGCTTAGAAACTGTTTTCAATTCCTTTTTCCTCTAGTGAGACTCTACACTAAGTCATGAATTTTTGGAGTCATACATTATCCCGTCCCCCCTAAGGAAGATTCGTACCCGAATGGTACTATAACTCATTTGAAGGGGACTTAGGAGACTCAATACAAGCAGCCCAACAAACAACGTATAATTATCATGTGTCACAACTGATAGAAGTAATACACAACACCATTTAAACACATAAACATAGAATTTACACATACTCAAATCACAATTTAGAACATATAAGATATCAACATTACAACATGAGAAACTACCTTCTCAATATCAACATGAATTCAGCATGATCATCAAGAGTCACTTATGAGAACCTTCTTTCCAAATACATGAACATGCTCAATATCATTTAATAAATAAAACTATACAAAAAACATAAATAAGTGCAAGTTAAGCAAAAAAGAATTTTTCCATGGGAACTCATATAAGCATGAAGTTTTACCATAAACATGCACATTTTAGAAACGCAAGACACTCAATATTATTAATTTTTGTAAGAGGATTATTACTAACCTAAAATTTGGATTGATTTTTGAGGAAAATGATGAGTATATTGAGTCTTCATGTTGGTCTCGTCCTCCCATGTTCCTCCCTCAACTAGGTGGTTTCTCCATAGGATTTTTACGGAGGCAACCTCTTTGTTCATAAACTTCTTAACTTGTTGATCTAGGATTTCCGAAGGAACCTCTTCATAGGAAATGTTCTCATCCACACCTAACTCTTCAATAGGGATAATGGACACGGGTTCACCAATACACTTCTTAATCATGGATACATGAAATATCGTATGAACCGAAGCTAGTTCAATTGGTAGTTTCAACTCATATGCAACCTTTCTGACCCGTTTCATAATCTCATGGAGAACCAGATGCCAGGGACTTAGCTTCCCCTTTTTTCCAAATCTCATCACCCCATTCATAGGTGAAATCTTCAAATACACCATATCACCTACTTCAAATTTGAGGTCTCTTCTTCTATAGTCTGTATAATGACCCTCAAAATAAACAAAGGTGGTTACAACCTCACATGTATGTAAAAAGGTTAATAAAGTGTTAATTAAGTACTTATCATTATTTAGAATTGATTTGAAGTTAATTCAAGGTCAAACGTTCAAGAACATCTCAGACATTCAAAAGTTAGCCTTGAGAAGTTTTATTGTGCGTCGGTTTGTTTTAAATGTTGTTTGGAGTAGAAATTCATAGGTAAGGATCCTAACTCATATATGGACATAAAAATTTCAGGAACGAGTCCCGAAATACAACCCAAGAGTTCCTTGAAGAGGACAAAAACGCTACTAGACACTACCTTGGTGGTGTTATTTGACGACTAGAAATCAACGGACCATGTACCAGACCACGCCCCATCGATGGGGGTGTTTCTCAACACATAGACATGTGAGCTTAGCCCCTAATAAGGGAGCCTCAGTCACTATCGACGAGTAGTAGGACGACGTCAGTCAATCAATGTAAGATTAGCCCCCAAGAAAGGAGCCTTCGTAACAATTAACATAGTAGCAGGACGACGTCAGTAAATCAATGGACTGTTCTTTGCCCTACATCGACTGCACCTACTCTTGGACGTTGCCATGCAAGGGGTGAATTAGGAAATTCGCCCCAAGTCCTGATTATAAAATAGGAGGTCAATTTAGGTAATTTTAGGTAACTTAAGTTATCATATAAGCCATAACTCAAATTTATAAGTCGTTCTTTGAATCTAATATTTCCATGTCAAATCAAATTCTCCCGAAAGGCCAACAACCCCTTTGAAGACCAAGCTCAACAACAAGATATGGAGGTATATTCTTTGAGATTTCTTCTATGATTTTCATAAGATTTCTTATGTAGAAGGTATGGTAATACTTTATCCTTAGATCACCATTAATGTAACGAGTCCTTTTAAAGCTTTTTCAAACGTGATTCTAAGTCAAAACTCTCATCTTTAAATCTATCCATGATTTCATTGTTAAAGTTATTTTAAAATCATTCTAATGATGATTTTATTGTTAATGTATGGATTAAAAATGATTTTTAATCTAATTCCAAGAAGATTCCATGATCTCCTTAAAATCTCGAATTATAGTATGTTATGGGTATTGTAATCTTTAAATCATGATGATTAGATTATGTTTAGATTATGATGAATTGCTTAATTATATATTCCTTTATGTCTATTGTTTATTAATTGTTGGGAATTGATCAATATGATCATTATCTTGTAGATTTTGTAAGTTGACCTATTTCCTCTTATTCATCTTAGAATGTACATTGAAGTATATTGATTGATATGGTCCAGTTAGGGTTGTGGCATTTACATTCTTATAATTTTTTATGTGTTATGATCAAGGACTTGAAGGAATTACTTGCAATAGAAATTGATGCGATGATTTCCATGTTTAGGAAGTTGAAGGATGTAGCCTTGATTCTAATATCATGTCAAGGTGAAGTTATGTTATGTGAAGTTATATGTATAGTCTTCAAAAATATTTTCATAATTTACGTGTGTGAATGATATTGTGCATATGTGATGATCATGATAGGGATTGGTGTTGTGTTTATGGCTAATGATGATGAATACTCTTGTAGTGTAGCCCCTACCTATATAAACCCTATATGAATGTGGGATCAAAGTATGCTAGAAGTATTCTACTCATATTTTGAATATGTTCTTGGCTGCTACTATGTAATGTGAGTTTATAGCCTATAGTACTTTATATTCTATATCTGTATGACTTGAGACTTGGGGAATGTTGTACCCGTGTTATGATCTTTAGAGAATGGCATCCTAAAGATCTCACAAGAAGATATTATGAGAAGGGTAGATTCATGATTACTAAGGAAATGATATTGCTCATATGCATCATTACGTATTCATATGCATATAAGCATATGCTTAATGAACTTATGAACATGTGCGTCTAGAGGAGTTAATGTGAAGGTAGATCTCACATATGTATGCACATACATATGATTGTATGAATAGTAGAATTTTGTGAAAGGACATTCTCACAAGAAATAGGGTTAATGATGAAAGGACATTGTAATCTTAGAATTGATTGAGCTAGATGATGTATGAAGTAGCAAGCTCGTACAACCTTCTTTATGAACTAATACACTAAAGGCTTAAATACGCATAAAAATGGAGTTTGAGATAAGCCTCGAGTAAACATAACAAATGAGAGTGGGGGCTTCACGTTTAGTAAGTCCGTCTTCCCTCAAGAGAACATTCACGTTTAGCAAGTTCAGGTTCCTAACATAGATGTTGTCTCATTTTTTTATTTCCATTTTGTGATCATGTTGACCAATGTACACACACACTTCATGCATTATTATGAGAAGGGTAGATTCATGATTACTAAGGAAATGATATTGCTCATATGCATCATTATGTATTCATATGCATATAAGCATATGCTTAATGAACTTATGAACTTGTGCGTCTAGAGGAGTTAGTGTGAAGGTAGATCTCACATATGTATGCACATACATAAGATTGTATGAATAGTAGAATTTTGTGAAAGGACATTTTCACAAGAAGTAGGGTTAATGATGAAAGGACATTGTAATCTTAGAATTGTTTGAGCTAGATGATGTATGAAGTATCAAGCTCGTACAACCTTCTTTATGAACTAATACACTAAAGGCTTAAATATGCTTAAAAATGGAGTTTGAGATAAGCCTCGAGTCAACATAAAATATGAGAGTGGGGGCTTCACGTTTAGTAAGTCCGGCTTCCCTCAAGAGAACATTCACGTTTAACAAGTTCAGGTTCCTAACATAGATGTTGTCTCATGAGATGGAAACCTCCATGCTAGAAAGTCTAGATTTGTTGTGGAAATCTCTGTGTTTCATAAATACGTGCTCCTGTAAGTTATAACTAGTGGATTCCACCTATTAAGCTATGTACCATTTGTAACACCTTAGGCAAGTGTTAACCCTCTCTTTTAGTGTTGGAGGAGAACATCGGATTTCATGTAGCTCACATGGTTTATGTCGGTATAGATATATCTCTCGAAGTAAGAAATAAACTAAGATAAGATTATGGACTCGCATACTAAGTCCTACCCATGCATTCTACTAATGATTTCAAATAAAGTATAACATAAGTATTTTTATGAATGTTAAACTTATGTTATATAGGTATGAATTGTATGAACGAATGTTAAGTGATTTTGCTATGTCAAAATATGTATAATGATTATGAATGTTAATTGTTCTTATGGCTTATAAATATGTGTTACTTAGTATATGTGAGGGTATGTGACTCCATGTGTACGTTGCACAAGTAAGCTTGTAAAGGGGTCATGAGAGTGATTTACTTATGGTATAAAATAAATTTGTTATGAATAAGTTTCTAGTAAATCAAAGGGTCCTTAAATGATGCTATGAAGAATGTGGGTTATGTCAAGTTAAAAATATATGTTTTATCACTCGTTGAATATATTATGCCTAATTTAGAATGACTTCTTAGGTACATTTGATGAAAATAGTATTATGGGATGCTACCTACACATTGCACTAGTGTAATTTGGGGGGTTGTCTTAGTGATGGTTCTTGTGTGATGTTTATGTATATTATGAGCTTATGACTTTTTGGATATATGTGTTTGTGTTTATGAAAGACTATCTTAGGTGAGATCAAGGTGATACATTGTAGTAGGTATATCTATGAAGGACTATCTTAGATGACCTCAAGGTGATACATTGTACTTGGTACACTTGAGGGTTATTTAAGGAATGATGTTGAGGTAAAAATACAAGAACTATATTTTATGGATTAAATATGCCTCAAATATGATAATTGTTTTTATGTGCTATTATGAGTGGTGTACATTTCTATATGATGTATGTGAAATATATTTTGGTTATATGTGCCAATGTTCATGAAGTTTACTAAAAGGACATGTTGCATGATTTAAAATGAAATGTCCTCTTTCAATGCAAGTTTTGCATGGTTGCAATACTTAGTGCATTATTGTACTAATAACATTAATCATCTTCTTTTTACGCAATGTGTATGTAGCGATGGCTATAGGATATCTCCTAAGTAAGAGACTTGGGTAGATCTCGCAAGTTCAAGTAAGGGGATCCTTATGATTCATTGATTTTCCTATGTCAAGATGTTCTTTAAGTTTATGCAATAGCTTAGACTTATATTTTATGTTGTTAAGGATCGTGTCCCTATTCTACTCTATTAATGTTGAGTCTAATAACGCATAAGAGACTTAGAGCACAATAATGTATTATGATATTTTATATAGATGAATTGATTATTCTATCATATAATGTGCTATGAAAAGTTTTAATTTTTCTGCTATTTTTACGATTATGTAATGAATGATGTCGAAGGTCTTGATAAGACCTCTAATAGGCCGAGAATGCCTTGTTTCTTCTATAGGGTTCTCCACGGTTGCGACATACTTTGTATCATACCATAAGGTTATAGAAAATGGTTATAGGGTCAAAAGTCTCATGTTGCCATGTCTAGTAGAGTCTCATTCATCGAAGGTGAGTCGTTACATATCTATAAGTGAGAGACTATAGAACGATAGAGTTTCACTTTCTTCACTACTCTTGGCTCGTTCCATAGAACTTATATTTGTATGATCTCTCTATTATGTTTCCTTGTCCGGTGGTCTTTTATATTTTATTAATTGGAAGGGATGATATTTCAAAGCATGAGGGACAAAAGGTGAGTTTTTGATGCTTAATTTGGCTTTATGGGTTGATGAGTATGTGTGAATGTGAAAATTTATATGTTTTGATGTGATTCAATTTATGGACATATGTGATTTATGAGAATTTAGATATTAATTTGAAAAGATATGAAATGATATGGTTTTTGCTAGTTAAGAGATGATATAGTTGAATGGAATTCCATTTGGAATGATTGTTTTATATGTTTATGTGATATTGTAGTGTAATGTTATCAAATAGGCTTGAAGTGTTATAGATGAAAGTTATAAATAGTTAAAGAATATTGTTGCCTTGTTATTTTACAAATGCCCTATAGTTTCCTTTGTGTGGATTGGAGTCTTAGGTGTATACTTATTCCTAAGGAGGGAAGATTGGTGTTGACCTTGTTTGTAGATTGTGGAGTATGCTAGTTAATGTGAGCACCCTTATGATTATTAGATGAGTCCCTATATGAACCTATTTTAAAAGTGTTCAAAAGGGAGGAAGGGTTTCATTCCATGAATTAGGACTGTGTTTTTCCCTAAAGTGAATTACAAGGTAGTATGTACCCCTCAGATCTAAAAGAAAAGGAGAGAACTGATTTTTGACCTACTTTTAATTGTTTAGTTGACTTTTAAGATTGATCTTGAGTATGGTCATTTGAGGAAGTGCTTAGTTGTACCTAAGCATGGTTTGTTTGATGTTTTAACCAAAGGTGATGACCCTTGTAGGTTTGGTCTTGACCTAGATATTTAAGGGCATGTGGTGTGGAATAATCAATTAGGCTTACCCCAAATGGGAGATAATATGCCTAGATGGTAAGGTTATGAATGCCCATAAGTTCCTACTTAGAGTTTCCTTGAACTTTCCTATCTTATGAATAAATAAGGGTGATTAATATGGATATGGAGTAAGCTAGCTACTCACTTGTGATCTCTTAAATCCCTTAGTTAGTGGAGTGTGAGTGAATAACTAAGGGGGACATGGTTCCTTGTTGTGAGATGGAAGGAGGTGAGGTTAAGAAAGGTTTGGTTAACTGTGATTCCAAGAGGGAGGATATGTTCTTGACTAGAAGGTCTTGTAAGCTAAATTTCTCTAAGAAAAAATAAGTTTCTCCTAAATGGATTTACCAAAAGTGGGGGATGATGATATGAGTTGTAGGGCTGTTGATATCACTATCTTTTCCTTCTATTATTACTTGAGCTTCAAACCAAAGAGTTCCTCAGTAGCTTGTTATAATGTGACTCTTACATGTTTATAATGTGACTCTTACATGTGCGTATAAGTTGCATGTTCTTCATATGTAATGCATGTCTTAAATGACACCATGTTATGCATGTTTTGAAAGGTCATTATTGCATGAAAAAGGAATATTTATCAAATAGTAGATCTATCATGTCGTTATAAATCATGATATAGTAAATGTGCATCCAACTTCATGAGATGGATCGATGAACATACCTGATAACAGTTTTGATATAAGGGTGTTTCAGCCCAATAGTGAGGTGTTGCATTTTTTTTAGATAAGAAATGATTTGCCCTTTACAAAATTGTGATTTTTCTAACTTAGGAAATGTTGTTATAGGCTAACTCTGGAGAAGTATGGTATGTTTAGCCAATATCATCAAGGTATGCCTTTTAATTGTAACAACTTTCCTAAATAATACATTTTTATGAAAGCTAATGTCATTCTAGAATTAGAAATTGTATTAAATGACTTCCTATTGTTGTGATGTGTGTGGGGTGAGCTACCATTTTTACTTCCCAAGAAAGAAAGTATGAGCATAATGTGTTGAAGAGTGAAGAAATCTTCCTAAAAATAAATTGACCATTGTGCATTGCTTTTATATTAACTCTATAATGCCATGTGTATGTGTGAATAGAATAAGGTAGTTCCTCCTTGAACAAAAATTAAAATGGTAACGTTATATATGACCTTGATGGTATTATGTCTAAGTTATAAGGTTGTAGTTAACCTACATGGTTCCTGATTCTGTGTAACTAAGTGAATTTGCCTAATTTCTCAGGAGTTGATGTTTTCATTATGCCTATTTGTGAAACTGGAATCCATTGTATATCTAAATTTATGATGAAATAATGAGCATGACTAAATTTGGAGAACGTAGTTCCTCATTATGGCAAGAAGTATGAAGAAGTATGTAAGCATGGAAAGAAAATGTAAGAGTAATCCATGTTTGATTATGTTGCTTTTGTTGCATGATGGTATGAAGTTGGTGTATCTTTTAAGTTTTTTGAGTTGACTATTTTATGATAGTATAATGAATGTTGTGAGTTACTCTATGGTTCACTATGTCCTTGGAAGTGTTTAGAATGTCCCAAGTGTAATTTGGGGACAAAGGTTCCCAAGTGGGGGATATCGTAACGATCCTCAAAATAAACAAACGTTTCTAGATCCTCACATGTGCCTAAAAAGTTAATGAAGTGTTAATTATGAGTCTTACAATATGTAGGGTTGATTTGAAGTGAATTGGAGTTCAAACATCCAAGAACGTCAATCGATGAAACTGCCAATTGCGCCTCGTCAATCCAATAAATTGCACCCTGTTGATTGGGAAGTGGGTTGACACTTGACTCTGGAGGCATGATTCTACCAGAAGAAAGAAGTTGCAGTCAACCAACTACGATAGCAGCGGAAGAATGCCCCGTTCATCCAGTCGACGCCAAGTCGATGTTGTCCATCGCTGGTGGTATGCCATTGGATTCCTCATAAAGGGTCGAATTTTATTTAAAATGCACCCACTTCCTACCTAAAACTACTGATGTATTTAGCTATTTTTGGTGTGGTTTATTAAGTCAGTTAAAAGGTTGATAAACCCAACATCCTGACCAATACACAACAAATAAACTTTCCTCCGAAAATCAATTTCTCCTAGTAAACCTCCATGGAAGGTGATGAAAGCTTGAACATCTTAGAGCTTTGATTTCCATGAATTATTAATACAGTTTTAGAGGCTTTCAACTGTATAAAGGGTATGGTGATTCCTTTATCATCTAAGTAATCTTTAATTAGAGTTAGGCTCAATCTTTTTTAAACGATTGTTCATATCGATCCTTCTTCATCAATCTGGCCATGTGTTCTTTCTTAAGTGATTTCAAAAGCGTTAATATGAATGTATTGATTTTATCTACTGATTGTACGGTGATTTTCAATCAATTGCATGCTGAACCATTGTCTCTCTTAAACCTGATGAGCCCTTGCAGGGCATTGTAATGTGAGTTGTTAGTGATTGAGTTGTTTATATTACGTTGAATGATTAATTACTGTTATTTTAATTATATTTAGTGTGAATAGTGATGAATTATCCAATTGGGATCAATGAATGAGAGACTTGAAACACAAAGTAGCCTATTTCTATGGGTTCATGTAAGTTTGGCTCATGATAATTCATTTTAGGATTTCGATTGCTAAAGATCATTTGTATTTACTGTCATTGATTGATGTATGAAACATTGCGGGTTATGAAACCTTCGGTTTGATGACACTACAGAATCTTGTAAGATTTGACCTACATATGTTAGCCTCAAGATTAATTATTCTAGCATTCTTAGTGTGAGATTTAATTACGTAAACGTGATGGGTATCTATGCCTATAGGTAATGTGATTATGACTTATAATCTAATAGATCCAAGGGAATATTGCATGATATTTGAAAGGATAAATCATATGTTTTAGCATAAAGGTTTTGATAATGCTATGAAAAACATATGTGATCTCAATTTAGGGTCGATGATGCATGATTAGTTCTTGATTATGATGTCTTATTTACTTTCCCAAATTGTTTTATTTGTATATTATGAAGTTATCAGATGATAAATGAAAGGAGATAATAGTAATTGCTCTATGGTCTCTACTTAATAATGTATTGGTGTGATGAGGTGCATGTGTCGTATGATCTTGTAGTGGCTTATGCATGGTTCTTTATGATTGAACTACATATAGATTTCCCGTACATGAATTGATGATTAAAATGGTTGTTTGTGTATTGGTCAATGAGGATCAAAGGTTAATTCTTCTCTACTTGTCTTATAGTATGATTGTGATGAAGCCTATGTATAAACATTGTGTGGTATGGTCCCGTATAGTGGCGGTTTTTGTTTACCCTTTTTTGTTTCATTATCTATACTATTACATTATGGACCTGAAGGGAAATTAGTGATTATTCAGTGTATGGTTGGCTACTTTTCCTATTTTAGTCGTTATCTAGGTTTTATGGGCATTGTACAAGCATGTGTTATATCTATGTTAGGATAAAGTGTAAGTGCTGCCATAATGATTCATAATGGTTAATAATGCGTTACATGTAACCGGTATATGAATGCATGAATACAAAAAAGAGGAGTTGTGAAGTGTAATATGAAGTTGACTTGTCTCCGATGCTATTGTGTGTTGTGTGTGGTATATGTGGGAAAGTGGTAACATAGTCTTAAGAGCGTGTCTGCCTTAAGTGGTTGTTAATAGACATTATGGATCATGTTGACAAATGTACACATACATCACACATTATTCCATGCTTGACAATGTACGAAAAGGTTCATAGGTGTGTAATGAAAGGTTAATCACATATCCACTAAGTGTCTATACGTTGTATGTGATGTGAAAGTATGTGAAGTATGTTATGTATTCCATTATATAGGATGAATTGATAAAAGGTGTACTACAGGGTAAGGGGTAATGAGACCTTTTCTATACATTACAGATGTGTTACGTGAGCGGCTAGTTCCTCTTTTGGTTTCTATGTGTATGATATGAATGTATGAGACAGTGTGGACCTTTAATGTGTTATGTAAAGGTTTGCTCACATATAATATACACACAACATATGAACGATGATTTAGTAATAGAGGGTCCTTGGAAAAGGTGGGAGCTAATGTGTATTCTTAATAGATAGTGCTAAATACATATGCTATGTTCCTTTTAAAAGAATTTCTTACATGATTTAGGGTGATTGCAATCTCATCTAGACCTATGAGATATGCTATGTGGGCAAGGGCAACTCTCCTATGCCTATTGTTTCATTAAAGAAATGATAATAAACATTTTCAATACAGGGAACTTATCTTATCACCGAGGTGAAACTTGTAGGTGAGGGGTTGGCACCTTAGTAGGAGGGAAAGATAAAATGGTCACTAACGGTCTCACGGGGTGTAGGTGGTGGGTAGATAGACACAGACCAAAAAGGGTGTAGAGAGATGTTTCATGGAAGGCCCCCAAGTTCCGATCAACAATGCTTTCCACATAAGAATCTAGAAAGTGAATCACTTAGTATGCTAGTATATGTACTGTTGACCTCTGTCTTGTAAGAACACCTTCCATTGGTGTAAGGGCTCTACAACACCAAAAGCCATTTTAGCACCCCATAATAGAGTGTCGGGTATTAATTAAAGCTATAGTCCCTAAAGTAAAATGACAATGGAAGTAAAATGATAGGACCATAACTAGGATGACCTAATGGAGGTTACGTACGATAGGTTGAATAGCACGTTACGAAGGTCAACGGGAATGTGTCTCAATGTATATGTTAAGCTTAGTCCTTATACATGACATTGTAGTGATTTTTTCTATGATGAATATTGCATGATATAAGTTAAATATGTGAACACTTGTCCTATAGGAATAATGTTGGTTTTCATTACTGTTATGATGAATGTCTTCCCTAGCTTTGATTGAAGTTTCCTTTACTTGCTATGTGGAGATAATTGTATAAGGTGTAGTGGTATCATGAAGGGTTCATTAAGTATGTGTGAGGTTATGGGCCTTAACATGTGCATGCACTAGTACACTAACTGGGGTCATGAATAAGATTTCTGATAGTGAAACTTATGTGAATTGAAGCAAAAATATACCAAATTGATGTTAGGTTACTGTAATGTTATGCTCGTTACTTGAATGTGGACTTGTAATGTGGTGTATACTTTATGAGGATGGTATGGCTGGTCTTATATAGGTTCTGTAAGTATGCTTTCTTTCGACCTTAAGGTGATGAATTGCAACCAAGTACCACTAATGGGTTACGTAGGAGGTAGTTGAGTTAAAAGCAAAGGATCACTGTATTGTGTAAGGAACTCATGGGTAAGGATGACCCGAGATGGCTGAATTTTTATATGTTATTTTATATGATGCATGGTTTGAATATGTCATATATGAAGCATGTGAATGAATAAATTTATTATTATAAAGGTTTTATAAGAATTTACTCAAAAAGGATGGAATATGATTTCAAGAAAAAAGGATTCATTGTATTGGTAAGGAACTCACTGTTAAGTGCCCCGAGATGTGGCTTGAATTTTTGATATTTGATTTTATATGATGAATGGATTTTGCATATGTCTATATGAAGTTTTAATGATATAAATTTATTATATAAAGGTTTATGAAGAATTGACTCAAAAGGCATGAAATATGATTTCAAGAAAAATGTCCTTAAAATGCATGTTTTTGCATGTTACCATACTTGGTAATTCTTGTTTTAATCTCATTCTTCACTTTTTACACAAAAGGTATTGTTATGGATGCTTGAGGATTGTCTATATGATTGAGGATATTGAATTATATGATTACCAAGCTGGGGAAACAATTTAAGTTCAACGGATCTCCTAAACTATGGTTTTACTATGTTAGTGTGTATTATCGTACTTATTATTATGTTGTAAAGTGTTGTGTCCCTAAAGACTATTATGATGTGGAGTCTAGGATGGAGAAGACACTTATGTTCTAAACATGTATTATGAACTTATGTTTATAATATAATATATATATAAAGATAATATATATATATATATATATATAAATATATAGATATATATATAATATATACTAAGATCTATATAATATATATAGATAATTATAATTATATATATATGAAGTTGATGTTTCAAGCATATTAGGTAGATGAAAACGCCTTTAAATTTTTGTTATTTTTACTATAACGATGCGATAATAATATTAGGGGATTGTATAATACTTCAAGAGATTAAATTTACGTTACGTACTTCTAGTATGTGTCCCCGGATATTATAAAATTTTTTAGGATTGAAAAGCGGTTGTACGCGTCACTTGAGTACCCAATCCCTTTAAGAACAAAAACTGAATTTGAGAACCTTATACGATTTATGATGGACAAAGGCTGATCACAGTAATCTTACAATCAAAGTTAATGTATATTCTTGCATAATCCGTGCCGAAATGAGTAGACTTGCGGGGATTTTAAAATGACCCGGATTTTGTAAATCTATCGGTAATACACTGGAAATTGAGTGATTTTGCCTCTGGTCCGAGGCAACCCAACAAACAAAGTCCATTTTATTTTCTTCCCCCTTTAACGTAGAACGAAACCTCCATATTTGGTTACACCACCCGAAATTGATGGTCGGACTTTAACTTGTTGGCAATTTGACACCTAGCTACAAAACTCCGCTATTGTCCCTTTATAGTACATGCACCAATAAACATCTCTAAGATCATGATTCATTTTTGTTGCACCGGATTAAGATTAACCCCCTAGACTACGGGAACCATGACGCTCTTACAAAATATGCCCCCTCAAATAATCAAACCTCGGTACTCACAATAAAACCTGGTACCTTAGCACACCATTCTACAGAGAGAGTGACTCATTGCATTGGCTAGGTACTGATTCCTTCCACTCATCAATAGCGGATCAAGCTGTTGTTTCGACTTCACCTCAACCCCAAAAAGATGACTCGGAGTATGAGAATCATAAAACAACATTTCGAGCATCTTCAACCGAACAATATAGAAAATCATTACAGTTCTTTCTACCTTCTTCCACGGATACACCACTACCCATGGTTGTCGACTTCTTAAAGCATCACAAACCACATTAGCCTAAATCGACCTGGCCAAGTAACACCTAGAAGAAGAGGGCACTCTTGAGTTGTCACATGACCATACTTGACACTTGGAGGGTCTGTACAAGACTCTAAGTTATCATTAATTAAATAAGTATGAATTAGTATGGAGTTAAAACTTTTAAATAAATAATAATAAGGAACTCTTTATTAAAAACTAAGGGATAAGTATTTCGTCACAAGCCCAAAATTAAAGAAACCGCTGATACATCTTAGGTACCGACCCTTTACATTTGAAAGAAATACATAAAATCTTATGCAAGTCTTAAGGATGACGAAATAAGCATAACTATATCCCGAAGATATTGCGGACCATACATAGTCTTGAGAGAGTGATTCCCAAGTTGTCTGCTAGGACCTTCACTCGTCAACCTGTATCTTATTAGAGTATAGAAAAGTATGTGGTTAATACAAAAAATGTACTAAGAAGAGGGACTATACAAAAACATGCAAAAAAAGCGGACATTTTAAAATAGAATAAAAACCTTTCATTCTATTGATTAAAAACATTCATTAATCAATTCACGAAACATCAAACGATATCATTTAGCAAACAAGCGGAAAGTTCCACAAAATTTCAACACCAAGATCATACTTTCAGTAAACCCATTTTATATAGACGTTTCCTTCAAACGTTATCTAAGACGCACAGAGGTAAGACATGAAAAAACCCACTATGATCGCTCAAACACACCTAAGACCAAACACAAATGTGCTTCATTTCATTAGGAAGTCAAACATGAATATTAAAGATACTGGAGAACATCCACTTGAATTTAAGGACATCACATACAGCATTCCTCCAATAGAACCCCAATTTACACTTAGTGTAATGTGAAGTAGCATCTTAAACTACTACCACCACCTCAGTGCTCTATGAGGATTTTTTTTTTGTTCCCTAGACTAGGCATATCACATCATATTTACTTCGCAGTCACCATACAACAAATAACATTGCATGCTTTGTTGTGTTGGTATGTAACAAAGAATTGAATGGGAAATAGAGGGAGGAGAGAGGAATTTGAAAAGTTAGAACTTGAAAGGTTGGGAAACTGAAAAGTCTCTAATGCTTTACAATTAAAAAAGGGCAATCTAGTACCCTCATCGGTAATGGAAATGATTTGGCTTTGGCTTGGCAAATGATCGATTCGAGGAGATAATTTTTTGGACAAATTTATTTTAATTATTATTTAATTAATTAAAATGACCAAAAATATTTTCAAGTAATTAGTTGATAACAGAAGTAACCGAAATGTTTTTCCAACTTTTAGTTAACCCGACCCGACGTGGATACGCGTGCGTGACCCGTTTTTAAAATCCGTATATTTTAAAATTCCGCCCCTGTGCTGTAAAGGTTGTAACTTTCAGTAACAGTCAATACCATTTGAAAGTTCGTGCAACCATTCATTAATGGTCATGTCAATTCTGAAAGGGTGCAACCTTTTAAGAATATATTCTTCTTGTTTCTGCCTATAAATCACCTTCAGTCTTCAGAATATTTCCAACGATTTTTAATATTTCTTATTCCAAAAACAAACTTTCTTCGTGTACTTTACTGATGTGATTGATCGCTGGGACAGTAGAGTTTTTTGTTATCTATACTCTACTGAGTAAGATCATTTTACCCTGGGAGGTTATATTCCCACATCAAAACCTCGATACTAGAGGGGAATAATTTCCTTACGGGGACCCTGGGAATTCAGTGGACTTGATTTTCTCCTAAAATTAGAAAAAAGAGAATTCCAGATTCTGGAAGTTTTACAAAATTCAATTATTTTTACAAATAAATTTTCTGTTTCTTATTTACTGAGTTCTAGAAATATCAGTTACTTCGGTTTTGAATGATTCTATTACAACAGTAATTTATGATTTTATAAACACGATTGGAAAACATTGTTAACATTAGGATGCAGTCACATTACTTATTCAACATCTATATTACCTATTCATTTAATTTGATATAAGGGATAACCAAGACTCTCTCCAATGCCAACTTGTGCAATGGATAGATCGTGTGTCAATTTCCCCACTTACCCTATGTAGTATACTTTTAGAAGAAATAGTTCATTAAATTTATTTGGGGGATTAGCTTTAACCAACATATATTATGAAAGTTTAATGGAATATCGGTTATTAACCCATACTAGATTAGAGATCAACAATTCACTAAGGTAGGGCAATTCTCTTTACCCTTGACATGGACTTCCAACAACTCCACCTATGTGGGCGCAATAGTTAAGGGTTTTTGAAGGAAGATTGGTTTTATGAGAAAATTATATTCTACTAACGAGGAGCACTCATTTAAGAGGTACATTGGATACAAAAATCTTTACTAACGAAAGTGTAAACCACCCCTTCATCTAATCTTATCGTTGCTCAGGCATAACTCCCCCACGAGAACTTAACATTCATTAACTATAGGTTAAGGGATAGCTATTTAGAATTTAATGACTAAAACTAACAACTGGTACCCAAAAACCCTTATTCCCTTAGGGGTTCTCTTTAACTGCACATCTCCAATCTAAGAAGGGTAATCAACCTCAAAAAAACTATTTAGAAAGTTCTGGGAATAGTGAGGGTGCTACTAAAACACTCATTCAACTTACGAAGAGTTTCCACCCCCAAATTCCCCTTTCATTACTAGAAGTTGCCTTTAGGAATAGTAGGGAATGGTTTTTTTCGCTTCATCTCTACTCAAAAGAGTGGTCTACCATACAATCCCAAATTTTCATCATAAACTTACTTCAATATTCAAAGGGGTGTGTGCCGACATAGGAAACTACTTTTCCCCCAAAAAACATAATCATCAATTCCATAACACGGACTTCTAACATTGCTAATACATACATACAATAATAATTCCTACACTAACATGCTTCAGAGGTTTTATACAAGCACTAAGTATATTTTCATTATGTATCGTAATTGGTAAATTTAGCGGAAAATTTTACCTTTCTAGCACATTCATATGTAGAAACATTACTTCACTATATAATAAAATATCTAATACAATGTTAAAGACTTCTAGACTCTTTTTTGCCATCTAGACTCATCATAATAAAGTAATTTAGACAATATCCCTATAATATAATACATAAGTAAACTTATACCACCTTTACAGTAAAGACATGACTTAGGATCCTGAACGTAAGGATTCGTTTGTTGTGAGCTTGAGAATAACATATCCAAGATTCTCAAATTAATAGAGACAACACTATTAGTATCATACCTCACTTCATGTAAAAAGGTAAATAAAAGAAAGAATTGAGTTAGTACAAGCATGCACTAAATATAGAACCATGCAAAAAACATCAGTTAAAAGGGGGGATCTTTTCTGAATGAAATTCAACTTCATGACTTCTTATTGAAAAAAAAATTTTATAAAACCTTTATAAAATGCATTTATATCCTTCAACCCTTCATAAGTACATATTAAAAGGTCCAAACATCATATAAAAATAACACATAGAATTTAAGCAACATTTTGGGGGTTAGTTTACAGTGAGCTATTCCCACTTTCTACATAAGTTTCCTCCCTTTTTATGTCTTAATTTCCCAAGTACATCTCTAGTGATCTTTGGTGCAATCATCACCTTAAGGGCCAAAAAGAAAGACTACTACACCTACATAAACCCACAACTACCATCATAGAAGTATTAGCACATTACAAGACAACATTCAAGTCAAGAGAAAATCCATTAGAGTAATTTTACGTATTATTCACATATACTAAGTTCACTTAAATAGAACTTTTAAGACCTTAATCACAATGCAAATTAGTTAAAAAAATAGTGCAATGTACATGTGAAGCCCCATAACCTCAACATACTTAGTGCACCCCTACCATGAGAACACAAGGCTTAACATATAATTCATACGATATTGAATATACACTTATATATGTCAAAAATTCATCATGTAGTCATAAATCAATTATTATGCATATAAAAACAACACCACATTATATAGCCTCAACATGCATTTCATTACAACAAGTGGACAAAATATACAAGTCATGTATAAGGAACATATATGTCACACCCGGAGAATACCCTAGATGATACCGGTGTCTTCTCCTCGAAAAGGACTACTAAGAACCAAGCCCTTCTTAGCATTCATCAGACATGTGATAGTACAAGTCGCGTAAATTCAAAACCTTTACCATTCTACTTGAAATATTATACTTAGGAATTCATGACTTTCCTTCATAAGCCATAAGGATATTCTAAGAAAATGTCCTCACATATATAAACCTCTAAAGAGTGAAATTGGACTTAGCCAATAGATAGTCGATATGCCATGTAGAAATTTAATACAAAAGAATTAAAAGAACATAATTGAAATAGCATTATACTTAAAAACTACTAAAAATATGTGTAAGCTAGAATATGAAAAGATAGCATCCCACGAACAAGAGGAGCCATACATTGTAATTGAGAAAGAGTTCCAAACTTCTTCCAAATATGAACCTTCTTAACTAATGGCCGAAAACTAAACTTCGCGTATATACAAGTAATTGCTTTAGTACGCCACATGTTACTAATATGGGTAATGCACATAACATTTAAGGACATGCAATGAAAAATGATTATTTTACCATATCATTAGAAAACATGCTAAGTCATATGAAAGTCTTCAATGCACAATACATAGAGCATATACCAAGGTAAGGATTCCATCACACAAAGCATGATCGTAAGCAGACCACATATTCTCATTTAAGTCATATTAACTAATCATATTAAGGTAAATAACATAATTAGCATACAAATCACTACAATGAATCACACCCAACCACAATGTAATGTATGTAAGATCAAACCCTACACAACCAAGTAGATAAGATAAGAGTCCATGACTTTTTTTAAAAAGCTCTCTTCATATTAACTTACCATAAGTAGTCATAAATTCATTTAACAATATAACCCAACAACATATTCATCAAAGACCAACCTCATATAAGGTTAAATCATGTACCATAAATATATATCTTCTTTCATGTTCTTAATATTACCTAAGAACAAATCCCTTAGAAATTCCTAAAGTCAACTTCGCAATGATAGGTAGGAGTCCCATATTCCTACTATACTCCCCCCCACCACACCCCCCCAAGTAGACTCATGGAAGTCACCTAGTCACGTCATTTAATTGTCTTTATATTACATAAGGCGAATCATCGCCTAAACCGAGGATAGGACCATGTGGAGACTAAACAGTAATCTGGTGTCAAAAAACCCCACACACAAAGGAAGGAGGGTCTTCCAGCAAAGTAAACCTAACCTGACATAGCTTTATAGGTAGGTTAATCCCCTAGATAGTACCCCATTGGTGACCACATATTTACAATATACGAGATGTGATTGAGAGACCCATAGTTCCACATTACATGGAAGCCTTAATATCATGAGAATAACTGGGAACCTACATCCCAACTAGGGAAGGGACACCTCTCATAGTAGTTATCGGTTCTTACCTTAAGTCCCTTTCTTGAATAACCTTAATTTGTCTTTATCATAAACTTATCATAGGACATAGGTGCTAACTCCTATAAACATGATCAAGAAGATCTTTATGATTATATTAGAATTTCCTTTCATCATAACCCTTCGTATGTGAGATAATTAAAATATCTTGTGTTGTTAAACATACACAAGAGAATATCGTAACTTTCTTATCATGTTTTTTTTCATGATCTCACAAATAACATATTCATAGCCCCGCAATATCCACATAGTAACATTCATACATACTTTCACAACATATAGTCAGGATTTATAGTCTATCATAACCTGGTTAGAGAATCAAAACTTTAGAAGACTTACCTCTGCTTCCAAGACCTTAATCAAGAACTTTGTTCAACAGACAACCTTATAACCATACTTACTGAAATACTCAATATCATAATCAAGAAAAACTATTCAAATTATGTACAAGAAAATGAATAATGTAGGGTAAGGATATTGTTATGTTTTTCGAGTTCAATTCTCAGTCGTAGTTCCAATTCCCTAGGTTTTCATATTATCAAGTAGTAGAGACAATCATACGAAATCATCAGCTAGATAAGAACATGCTGCAGACGAATTAAAATTTAATAAACAACATACTTATCAATTCATGTGAAATAGCCATGGAAAACAATTACTTTAATGAAAAATGAAAATCTAGGGGTAGGGAAGAATATTCGTTTTGAAGAGTAAAAACCCTAGGTTTGAATTCTTGAAAACTTATTTTGAAAATACCTTTGGGGAAAGGAATACCAAAAGTGAAAAAGCAAGACCTTCTAGATAAAAATCCGTTAAAAATTGGATAAAAACCTCTTGTGGTCTTCGTTTATACCTTAAGCTCTTTTTCTTCTTCAGGAGTTTGGAAAAGCGAGAGCTTGAAAAGAGAAGGCTTCTCAAGAGAGATGAACGAAAATTAAGTTTGATTTGATTTGGGGACGTGTAAAAGTTGTCTAACTGAATAATTTAAATGTATAGTCTTCCAAATGAATACCCAAAATATCTCCACTTAAATGAGTCTTTTTAAGAAGTTAAATTACAAAAAAATCGACTTTAACAATTCTTGGAAGTAGCTACGCGTTGCGTTGCCCAAATACCGTCATTTTTGTATTAGGTTGAGTGGAGACAGATTTGTGTGTCAGACTTGCGTCGTGAGGATGCCTCTCAAAATATTGAGGAGAACACCTCGATTCCAGCTCGGTCGTACACTTCAAGTCCCATCTTGTTCTGATGTTGGGGCCCCCCACAGGAAAAACCCTATAAGGGCAGTCCTTGGGGTGTTGTTACCGACGTTTAGAACCTTTGTACTACATTACTAACTATACAAAGTCACTTTATAAGTTTTGGACTTCATTTTGACACTCAAAATCTTAAATACACTAGGGGGGGTCGTCTCTAGTTAAAATAGCTATTATTCCGGACATCAGGTCATTCTTAGTCGTTTTTGCTCTAAACTTACAAATGAGTTAATTAATTAATATAAGTATGGAAACCTATTTTAAAAATTATTTCATTGATTAAAGGCTCTAGTCTAATTTCATGGTATTATTATTTCAGGAGTGTTTACATTATCCTCCTTATGAACATTCGCCCCCAATTGGACACTAAAATCTTTTGGATGGTAGGAATAGATCAATACTCAGAAGCCACCAAATCAACAACTAAAATCATTATGGTCTCAAGTCATTAGGATTATATCACAACTCCTTACAACATATCCATAACTTGCACATAGAACTCAATTCATGATTCACAACATATAAGACCGATTTCATCAACACATAGTGAGGAATTACATTCTCAATCTTATATAAAGATCAAAAGCGCATCAAAGATTAACCCCATGATTATAGTTCTTCCTTAAAGATGGAACAAAAGAACAAAATCTCAAGAAAAGATATGCCATTACTGTTTCACATAAGATACAGAATAGAGTATGCAGGCCCTTTCTCAAAGCTCTAGTTTGTACAACTTTACTAAGCAGGCACCTATTTAGAAAACAAATAAAATTTCATGATCATGAATTACTTCTCATTAAGAAGAATGTAAACCTTAAGTAGTAAAAGATTAGGATAGTCGGGCTTCTGCTCCAATGTTGCACCAGCACCAAGATGGTTCCTCCATATAACTTTTAGAGAGGCAACCTCTTGTTTCTCAAACTTTCTTGACTTGGCGATATAGGATCTCAATCGGGAACCTCTTCATTGGAGGTTATCATCCAATCCTAACCTTCATAGGCCAAATGAAATACGGGTTGCATATGCAGTTCGAGCATTAAAAAACAGAAACACCGGATTTGAACCAAAAGCTACTTTACTAGTTAGTTTAAATTATAAGCAACCTCCAAATTCGTGTATAACTTATAGGGACATACATAACCGGGACTTAAATTTCTCTTTCTACGATTCTCATCACCCCTCGATAGGTGAAATTTTGACGAACATAAACAACCTATTGTCAAACTCAAGATTCTCTTCTTCTAATTGTCGGCAATAAGACTTTTTGTGACTAAAAAGGTTGTCGTTAAGTATCCCTTATGATTAAAAACTTCTGTATAGATCATAGATAAATCTCTGGGACCAAGGAGTGCGGACGCACCCCAACCTCAACCAGACAACTAGACGACACCCCTTACTACGATAAAGAGTTTTCAAAGTGCTATGTAAAATGCCCCCAAAATGATAGAAATTGTGTATGATAACTCAATCAAAGTACAGTGATATCCAAAAATCCCTTTGAAACTTAATGAACACAAGCTTTTAAATGTCCTGAAGGGTCTGAATGGTAGTTGTTCCTCTGACCATGTATGAGGATGAAGCAGTAAGTACTAAGCTTTACTTGGAGTACCTAAAACCCTTTTGAAAACGCTTCCATAAACAAAGAAGTGAAGTGTGCACCTCTATCCGCCACTGATGGATAAGGAATCCCATCAAGACTCAAAAAAACTCTTTAAGGCAGATCCTGCGTAAATCTTTAGCTTTGTAAGGCGACTTAGATGGAATAATAATGGAAAGTTATGTCAAACCTATCCGACACCCATTATAGAAACATTTTCTTTTTGGGTTTGGGAGTAAAAGCAACAACAAAGTACATATTGATTGGTTCCACATTCATGTAGGAACATCCCCATGATTTAGGGTTTAACCAACCAGTGAGATACTCATCTTTAAACTTGATTGCGTTGGATACTAGAGACAAACTCGAGGCGATTTGTCCCTCTTTAAACATCCCACCAATAGACCTTCTCTAAGATCCAGAGTATTTTTGTGGAAACAGATGTATAGAATAGCGAGAAAACCATCGGGCTTCTTCCTCGAATCTGATTTCTCAAATCCTCGGACATAGGTAAACATAACTCCCATGGTAATTTAGAACACCATACCCATGGGATGATGAATCATGGCTAAAATTACCAAGTCTCTTCAACTCCATCAATAGTGGAACAAGATTCTTCTTAGTTCCACATCAACCACGAATGGTGGTCAGGTTATGAGGTCCATGATGACACCACCATTGGAGAGAATCTTTAAAACACACACCTAAGAGAGCAAACCTAGAACCATTGTCACAAGTTCTTTCCCCGATTCTTCCTCAACATGAGATTACACTACCCCATAGTTATTGATCTAAAGAACCATATCACATGGCTTTTTCGGGGGTGATAAAGGATACTCATGTCATAATCTTCAAACAAAATTCTAACCATCTTGTCTAGTGGAGGTTCTACTCCTTTTGGTATATAAACAATATAAAGACTTTTATGGTAAGTTATAACCACATCAACATGCCACCCATATAACTTAAGTCCTCCATATTTCAAGACAAATATTAATAGCTCTAACTCAAGATCTTGAGTTGGGTAATTCTTCTCTTGAAACTTTGAGTTGCCTAGAAGCAAGTCAATCACCTTTAACATGTTACATGCGGACGCATCCCAAGACCAATTCGAAAAGAATCATAATAATTACAAAAGCCTTCATTGAAATCTGTTAAGGTCAACACTGGGTTTGTGGGGAGATAAGCTTATCTAAACTCGTGGAAAACCTTTCTCAGAAGCTTCGACCACTCAATTTACATTTTTTTGGGTTCAAAGTGTCAAAGGAAAATCAAGCGACAAAAATATTCAACAAATATATATAGAGTTGGCTGACCCAAGAAACTTTTTAGTTTGTGGGAGTCAAAGGTCTAGGCCAAATTATAGCCGCATCCATCTTCTTCGGATCAAGCTCTTACAAAATCATGAGATAATATTGAACAAGAAAACAAGACCTTAAGCCCAAAAGTTCACTCTGCTAAATTTGGCATAAAGTTTTGTATTCTTGGAGGACTTGAAAAGGCCAACCTCAAGTGGCTATCATGCTATATTCATTTTGGAGTATATCATATATCATCAATGAACACAATCAACAAATGATTCGAGTTAATATCGAAAAACTCTATCCCATAGTTGCATGAATGCCGCCGGGGCATTCGGTAACTCAAAAGACATAAACTAGGGAATTCATTAGGACCATATCTAGTTGGAAAGCTATTTTGGGAACATCTTCTCCTCTCACCCTAAGTTGATGATATCCGACCTTAAGTCAATCTTGAAAAAATAACTAGCACCTTGAAATTGAAAGTTGATCAAATAAATCATCTATCGTGGGAGAGTGATACTGTTCTTTATGATGACCCTTATTGAGTTTGCGAGAAGAATGCAAAACTTAGGCCACCCATCATTCTTCTTAAAAAAACTAACACCCGGAGCACCAATTGAGTAAATAATAGGTTGAATGAAACCCCTTGTCTAGTAATCTTTGACTTGAGATTCAATCTCTTTCAATTCAGCAGAGTCGTCTATAGGAAGAATTGAAATTGGATTTATATCCTGTAAAAAATCAATGCAAAAATTAATGTCTCTTTTGGAGGAACTCTAGAAGGTCATTAGTAAAACATCTAGGAATTATGTCACTACGGGAACCTCTCAATGAAGGAGTTTCATAATCTAGGTCTCTTTAATTCTCACCACCATGGTATAACAGACCCATGGATATCATCTTCACAACCCTTCAAACAAGAAAATTTAATTTGACCCATGGCATAGAATTTCCCCCCCCTTCACTCTGAATAGGTTCATTAGAAATTGAAATTTAACCTTGTGATAGAAAATCACGAATCAATATATTAACCCAAGGAAGATATCAAAATCAAACATTGTCATGTTTCTACCAAATAAGCAAAAGTAACTCTTATGGCCACAGAATCACATGACATTCCTATAGCCTGTTTTTACAACTTCAAAGTCACCATTGGGGTACAAATAGAAAAGGGTTTAAATAAAAGCATCGGCAGTACACAAGCGTCCTACCGACAAAAGGTGTTTGTAACAAAATAAAAGAGTAGAACCTTGGTCCAGAAAAAACTAAACATTAACATGTAGAAGTTTAAATACACGTCACGACGTGTGCAGATCTTTTTGTTCCACCTTTAGCCTTGAATCATAGAAACAGTTCTTTTTGGAGCTTCAGAATTAGGACATCTTGGTTGATCTTGACCATGCCCCTTCCTTGGATCTCTATTAGGACAGTATGTCAACCATATGGGCACCCTTGAACAAAGATAGCAAAGATTAGTCCCAACAGACCATTCACCCACATGTTTCTTACAATAATTACCACAAGTGGTCTCTCTTTTGGGGATTACACATTTCTCCAATTAGAGATTTAAGATATAACCTCTATCAATTGCAATTCATTAAGAAATTAGAAGGAACTGATTGAAAAACATCTTCTTAAACATAGTCTTGTCTTGACACATCAAGCCTATTCTTAGAAACCAATTTAAATGGACTTTGCCCTTTTACCTTCCCTATTCCTTTTCCTTAGACCCTTTCCTCAGCCTGTTGACCATGACCATCAACCTAGAAAGATCCATATTTTAAGAAGGCATGCTGCCACAAAATTATTTACAGCTCTTCCGATACGCACGCTTGCATAACGACTCATTCATCCTTAGCATTAGAAATAAGAAAAAACGTATTTGACAGCTTAATTCATTTGAAGAGGTAATCCTTAACACTCTTACCTTTGTGACCAAGGTTAATAAACTCATCACCTTAGCTTCTCTTTGCTCCCTTGGAAAAAGAAATCTGTCCAAAAAAGTTTGGAAGATCTTCAAGTCGTGGACAGTCTCAGTAAGCCCGATTACCTTCACTGGTTGTACATTCTATTGCTAACGTCCTTGAGTTGATACGCAACAGTTAAGCCTTCTCAGTATTACCACCCCCATAGAAAACAAATCTTGTAGTCCTCATCAAAGAAATTTTTGGGGTCTTCATCAACTTGTCATCAAAAGGATATGAAAGGATTATTCCGTAAAACTCTCAAACGGCTAACCATTATACTATCATGTTAGTTTCTCTCAAAGTGCAAACCTACTGTTAGCTTATGGAGTAGTAATGGGCCTTAGCTTGGGTGGTGTGGGATAGATGAGGGATTGTCCTAGCAATATTGCAACGCTCTTCTTCATCTTTGCCTCATTATCTCCGGTGGAAACCCAAAAAGATTTGGCTCCTTTGACGGGAACTGGAATAGGACTCAATGATTCCTTGTTAATACTTCTCAATCAAAAAAACTGGATCAAACCTATACGCATTATCATAATAGAGGATAATCTGTACAAGAAGGCATGGGAATCTATAGGGCTAATCCTCTCCAGTGGCATTTACCAATTCCACCGTTGTAGACTCAGTGCTTGCGGAGACATTATTAATAATTGGCCCGTGATACCAGGAGGGATCCCTTCATCGTGAATAACCTGTTCTTGGTCTTTCCAAACTAACATCATCATGTTGTGAAGAGTAGACAGTTACTCTAGACATGGTGATTTGTGAAAGTCCTTCCCCAAAGAAGGTTATTTCTGGTGATGGTGTCAATGTTCCAAGACTGAAACTGTGCATTATTAAACTCCACCAGACCCATTTAGATGAATCACCAATTCCCAAGTGTGCCTTTTCCATACCCGTTGAAGGCTCTTACATTGAACCTTCTTTGGTTCCAGCTTCACCAAGTACAAATTATAAAGCCTTAGAGTCGACAATTTGCAATGTTTGAGACCAAAAGTATCCATCAGGACACGATTTAGATCTCTTTCATGACAGATGAAGGTCGACATTGCAATATGCCTTGTGTGTGACCTCCCCTCAAAGAATCTTAGTATCGAAGCTAATTCGATGCCCTCGAAATAAAGTGATTGATCAAAGCATGCATATTCTTGCTGGTGTGCCCACGAGTATACTTATGTGTGTCCTGTGGACTTCATCCAAGCCTACCTGTTGTAGTTGGGAGCTCATCCACAGGGCCCATACGGAAATTTGTTCTGGGTTTTCTCAAAATGCCATAGAAATGAGTAGTCCTTGGCAGATCTGTCTCCAAAATTCATCGCTTCGCCCTCAATTATCGGCCCCCTTTTCCATTGATCTTCTCAGTAGTCAAGAACCAACTCTTTCTAGAAAATACAAATCTCATATCGGCCTCATACCTTGTGAGCACCGGTTTGTTTAATCACAAACCAGTTTGGCCTTGTAGGAATATCTAATGGGCACGCAGGAAAATATACTCTGAGGTTTTTGGTTGGTGTCAGATCACGGAATCCTTTTTTATTTTTAACGCATCAGCTGAGGCCACAACCTTTTTTTTTCTACATAACCATAGAAAATCGGAGTTGTCACTTTTGCCACGCCACCAATACTAATCTTTATCTATATATTGACACCTCTATGATTTGACAAGGATTGGTGTTAACATTTGGCGCTCTTTTTGAAGAGAAACAAATTCTTGATTTATTCAAATCATGAATTTGTGTTGAGGTTGATATAGTCTTTGTATAATGTCCAATGGTTGCTGGAGTAATATCCCACCTTTGATTGGATCTTGAGGAATTTGGAATTAGTATCACCGGTTTTGCTCCACCGTGGAAATATATCCAGATGTTGTAACCGACTTTTTACAATTTTGTTCGTCTCTTAGCGAGCCGGTTTATAAAAAGTCTTGGGGGTTTCTTCTTGTATTTGGGTAGAGGGAAATCATAGTAGCCTTATTTCTAGGAGGCATCTGTTGATTAATTTCGACGCTATTTAGACGGGGGTTTTATTTTTGGATAAGGATTTTTTTGTTAATTTGGTGATTGAGCTTGGTCAGTCATGGGGGTAGTTGTTGTATAGTGGAGCTGGACATACTAGGGAGAAGATGCTCTATATTTGGACGACATTTGGACCGGTTAGGGCGAATTTTGGTTAGATGGGTATGGAATTTGATAAGCTGGAGGAGGTTTTTGCTAAACGTGGATGTATATTTTAATTTCTATGAGGGTTATTTTAGTATGGGGAGGTGGGTAGCATTTGGTGGATAGGAGGTAGGACTAATTTGGATATACCGGACTTACGTATAACGAGCCTTCTAATAATTCTGGGATGTTCAGTACCACTTTGGTAGGACAATAATCTTCTAGGGGTCTTTCTCCCATAGTAGAAGACAGCAGAAACGTCTCTATGTCTTTTCAATAACACCCAATTGATGTTTGCGATGCAACAACACTGGCAATCTTCCCATTCAACCCATCTGCGATATTCTCGCTAACCCTTCAATATCTCAGCAAATTGGCTCCAATGAGCAAATGATTCGATAATAGATTCAGGCTCTTGAACTAGCAACAAAGTCTTTCACCTACGATTTTTGAACGCTAGGTAGATGTTGTACACTACCTTCATTCTGTTGGCCACATGTACGAAAACTCTATTAAGCTTTTGGTGGGACCTGGTTTCATCTGTTATAAGGACTTACGATCGAGGACGATATCTCCTACATTAAGGAAAATTGTTAATAAAGTCTTGAGCCAGAATTCTAGTGGGAACACTATCTGGTCTCTAAGAGTAAAACATTAAAAAAATCCTTATTTTTCTTCCTAACTCTCTCATCCATTCAAGAGGTCGTGGGTTCAATCCCCACTCGCCAACATTATTTTTCTCCTAACTTGTCTCTATTGAAGAGGTTGGGGTTAAATCCCACTCTCCAATTCTTTTCCTTTCTCATTTTTCTCAAGAAATTTTATGTATTTTACATTTGGTTTGAATAATGGGTAAAATCCCCAATGACCTCACATTTTTTTAAATAAAATGAGAGCATAGTTATTTTTTCATATCCTTGGAAGAGACCACCAATTGAAAGCAAGCGTTGGAAATGGGTCTCTTCAATCCAATTTTCTCTCATCCTTGCATTGGTTTTTGAGAGTACTTTGATAAATTTAGTTCAAACACAATTAAAATTATTTGAACTCACGTTTTTAACATTGTCTACACGGCGAAAACACACACATTGTAAACATCAAAGTTGATTTGAGGCAGCAAAACATAGTAAATTTGCAGCAAACACATGCTCAAAATAACAACTTAACAACAATGCACTTTTTCGGAATATATTTTGCATCCCTTACATGTTTTCCGGAGTACCTATATTCAACATATAATTCACAACCAGAACTAAAATTATTCTACCAGAAAAGAAAACATACCAACGACATGCTTGAATCTTTACAGGGATCTAATGACAGGCATGCAACGGGGGACAAATCTTAGTATTTCAAATTCGATTTATTAAACATAAACCTTAATGGTTATCTTGGGAAAAGGACCAAGAGACAAGAAAACAATTACCTTAAATGCGGTTTCAACACTTGTTTCATTGCTGCATATTCCAACGACACCGCTTTCGCACAACCAAAATCCAAACCCAATCCGGTCGAGAAGAATAAGATGTTGTGATTTTTGGTTTTAGCTTTTCTTTTTGTTTGAGTTTTGTGTGTTGTAAAGTTCTTCAAGATGAAGAATATTATTTTTTCAGTTATTTTATGATAAAAAACATGAGAATGAGAGTGAGAGAGAGACGTTTGAGAAAAAACAGATGAGTATTTGAAACTTATAATTTTTTTTTTGGAATTGACCACGTCCTGCACATTTATACCCTATCTCATTGAAAATGAAAACTCACGACCATAGTTTTTTGATAGTCTATGGTAGCATAACACTTAAGAGAAAATCCATTACCTAAGCTATTCAATGCTTTTTATAGTGTGAATATCTGATTTACATATTAGTAGGTTGGTGACATCCTTCAAAACATAATAGCAGCTTACATTAATAGACTAAGGATAAAAGTCCTACCTAAATTAGTCTCATCAAAGCATATACATAAAAAAAACACATAAGCACCATAAGTCAAACTAACAACATGTGAGGACGCCAAACATATTAACATATAATAGGGCATAAAACCATAAATATGAAAACTAATTTAGGCTACACACTGCAGACATCGCCAGAGTGTCTTCTCGTACCCCCCCCTAGACTTGAGTGCGAAGAATCGTGCCTCCTTGGAGCCTATTTAACTGGAAACCATTCCGTTGAACTTTCTCCTGCCCTTTTATCGACCTCGTATATATAGACAATCCTTCATTATGTGACCCAGATACTACAACTATAACAAGCGTTAGAACCCCTTCTACACGCTCCTCCTGAGAGTTTTCCACACTTACGTACAAGGGGACCTCTCTTGAGGTGTATCTACTCGTGTTTCTCTTTAACTTGGGCTCGGAAATCCCTAATCAGAGCTACCCTGAATGAACTGAATCCCCGTGGTGGGATGGAGTCCCTTTATAAACTTGGGTTTATCTCTGGATTTTTGTTCTACTCTTCTTGAAAATATTCTTCCTCCGCTTTGACTCTTGACCTATTCCCTGCCCTAGTGAGCGCCCTCTTCCTGCTCATCCACTTAGTTGACATGAACCATAAGCTGCAAAGGTCCATGCTATCATTTTGTAAGCAATTAGATGGCGACACTCACACCTGGAGATCCTCAGCAATTTTAGATCTAGTGTTAACCGGAAGGATTCACCCTTTGTGTGCCCTTAATTCCTAGCCAGGTGGGGCTTGGATGGTGGGTTCTCCGGGAGGACCTTTTTGCTTTGCCTAGGCTTTCTAGTTCTGATCTTGTAAAGTGATGGCTTGGGCCATCTCCACAAGGATGTCCCACTTCTCCTTGTCAACCCTAATTGGGTAATAGGCATTCGCCAGTCTAGACGATGGAGCCTGGGGAGATATCGTTTTATGTCCAACGACTTCTTCTTCAATATCTTCCACCTGTGTTTTCCGCGTATTAATCTTGTGAATCTCAAAAGTTTATGTTAGATTACGCTATGACCACCATGCAATAAGACATTAGAGAAAGGCAAGATAAGATCAAAAGAAGGAAATATTTCCTACGATCCTATAGACTCTAATTCAGGGATAGTGGTGACTTTAATACCAAGACTTCGAAATAACTCGATCTGGTTGAGTGAAATTATATCCTCGGAATTTAACCGAATTATCTAATACCACTTTTGTCCACAAACCGGGGTCTAGACCCGATCCAATACCGGCAACGTTGACTTTAACGGTCGCAGACAAGCCTACATACACATCGATACATATCTAGATAAATGTAGTAGAAAACAATTGATCGATTTTTTTAGTTGAAGTATACTGAGACTTAATAATAGGAAACCTCGTATCGAATAATATATACAATATTTTCTAGTCTTCACCCTAACCCAACTAATACCAGATACTAAAATGAATGAAATAGTTTATAACTGCACAAATGTATACTTGCAAAAATGAATCCATATAATATCTGAAACAATGGAGAACAAAAAAGTCTTGTGGAAACACCCTCCACTAGTCATGCCTACATCTCATCTGAATATAAAAGATAGGCATCCTCGAAATCACAAGTCTGATGAAATGCTCAACGTCCGAATAACTTCACTTAGTCAAAGTCTAGGAATGCTCTGCGTTAAACCTGCACCTGCACGAAAATTAGAGAGTTGTACTGGGATCAGACACACTTGTCCTAAGTATGGGTATATGCAAGCACACCAAGGACATGCACGATTCAGAAGAGATCTGCTCCTAACATTATGAATTATGGAAAGTCAAGTCAGTGGGCTGCCAAAAATCTTATAGGAAAGTATTCTATGATGAGCAATGTGCATCGTATACGTACATATTGCACAAATAATCATAAACATATTTGATATTAGCAACTAACATATTTCATATTATTCGTCCATATGACCATGAGATTTTTGAAATCATGGACTTGACATTAGGATTCCCAAAATGAGGCTCAACATATGGACCTACTAGGGAGCCTTCTTTAGGAAACACAAAGTTTGCTAATTCATAATAACATTACTTCATTTTCATTCGTTTGATAGCTAGTGTAAAAAACCATCCATACCTAGGATGGAGTTTAAGACTTTCAGGGGTTACTGTGCATAGACCAATAAAACCTAGGGTCATTAATTATGTCCCGCTCACCTATTGATTATCCTATCCTACCATTTGGATCATACATCATTTGGTGTATTCTTGAGGTTGCCTCATTCTTTCTTTAGGCGATTTACTAACTGACATAGATATGTGAGGTTCATGAAATTAGCTGTTTGACACCAGAAGGAACAAGAGTGGATAATTCCGCCAGGTGAACCAAAACATGCTAGCGTATTGGGAAATCAAACCCTACAAGAACCCTATATTTGTAGTATAGGTTCAAGATAGTAGAATAAGGAGACCCATTCCCTTATGGAACTGAAATCTCATCTCATGAGAATTACATGCACTCTTCCTCCCCAAGACCGAATCACAGAACAAAATATCTAGGTATCGTGCTCAAGTATAAAAGTTCCATGACATTCATCTCATACGCCATAGAAGTTGTCTTCTAGCATGGGGCCTCACAAGGCTTACAGCAGGTGGAGGTTGAGGCTTCCCAAAGTATGTATAATACTATGCCCCAACCGATAAGGCATTGACGACCTACAATCGTCGATGGACCTAAGATCCGTTGACTCAGGCTCGTTGCCTGGACTGTTTCGGAAAAAGTCTTCACTCTCCCCAAGTGTTGGGGACTCCTAATAGACCCTTGGGCTTGTGATGGAGAAGAGTCATTCTGGGATTTTCGCCCAAACAAAATACAAGGTTCACTGTTGGGATGTCTCACATCAATCTTAACAAAAGAACACGTAAAACATTCTAAAGGCGTGCTAAAATGGACAAGCACGTGTCAATGGTAAAAACCTAAAAGTCTAGACATTCTTATGTTATGACCTCTCCAAAACATATTAACTTGAGACACTGCCATAAAACACTTGATTTAAAAACTATTTAAGACTATAAAACCATGAATACATGTGACATTCTATCTTCACTAATCGTTGTGAGGTGTACATTTTTCCCCCCACTTGGCCAACATCATCCTCGAAGACTTTTGATTCTTGTAGGCTTTTCAAAAGAGAAGTTGAAATCAGACTAGGAAACACATAACAGACAACACGGTATTCAATTACACACAATTAGGAGGCACACCCATGACCAATTTAATAACCAAGAGACTCAAAACACAACAAGAAGATAGAAACAACTTCTACAACCATCATGCCAGAAGAATCACATATTATTCATAATGGAGGAACTATTCCCACACATTATATTCTCATGTACGGCAATTCTATAACATATTATACAACCATTTTCATGAAACAAAATTTAGTCCAAATTTCCATATGATTACAGTGTGAAGCACCAAAACTTTAATAAAAAATAAGCAAAACA